>CABFOV010012774.1:0-10867 GCA_902141375.1 Timema poppense
AGAAAAAGTGGGGATTCGACTTTAAATACATGTGTTTGTCAACATAGATATTCAAATTTGAAAGCTTATTATTAAATTTGAGTTACCTGAATTCGTAATTTATTTTGAAATTAAATTATTGGAATTGAGGGTATTCAATAATTTTCTACTTATATTTGACGAAATATTCTAATGAAGAGCAACAAAGAAGCTGAAGCTTTCTAATTATTTGAATAGAGTAGAAAAATTATGTATAGGTACAGGAATTGAACCCCCATACTTTGGCTTACCACACCAATGCTTTTACTTGGTAGTCACATGGTATAAGGTGTCATTTCAGCAAGTTAAATAATTTTACTAAATTGTTTCCCACTGTGCTTACATGCAAATGTTGAAAATGTTTTCTCTAAATTTTACATTACTCATATCTATTTAATAAGCCCAAACTAGTGTAAGATGTTGTCTACCAAAAAACCTCACTAGATTAGTAAAATGATAGGTACAGTTACTTGAATAATATTCAAAATTATCTTCCTACATAAGCATGTTGCGGCAATGATATTTTGAGATAGACTTGACGAGAATAATACAGATATGTGTGAGTCTATATTTGATCACAGAGTTTATACGAGTGTGACCTCACCTGGCAAGCCAATCTCATGAGTATGTTCAAGATGGCATCAGCATGAATGCGTTCTATTGGCTTGGAAATAAGAGGATCCTGTTTGGAGATAACAGTAGGCGCCAACATTGTTCCTGTTATGACAGCGTGACGTTTCCTAGCACCTTCCACAATGGCCGCCATTTCTTCTGAACATAGGGGTCGCTTCACCACTACACTTGGAGTGGGGGTGCCACTTCTTGTCTGTCAAGTGCATGAACAAACAATATCATCTCTAGTGTCCAAACATTAAGTGCTGGTCAGAAGTATAAGGGACGATAGGTATGACTCGGGTAAGTGATAGTGAGCCTGAGGTTGAGGATTGGGAGGAAAAATAGATGTTCTTTAAGAAGAAGTCATTGCCTCTTTGTCCTCCAGCATATTGTGTTTGTTCACTTTTATATGTTTCTATCCACCGTTACTAAACCTTCAAAGTGTAATACAGATGATAGACAAAGTAAGACGACTGACCTCCGCAGCTTCTGCCTCATCTTTGATGCGTTGTAACTCCCACTTTATGATCACCTCTGCCAGTTCCACGGCTAAGCGGCGATGCTCCAGGGTGGCCGAGGTGCTAAAACCCATGCGCTGGATCGAGTTGACCATGTTCTGCACCAGGTGATGTCTCACAGGGTAGTATACCTACAGCATAACAACACACTCAATAGCGACCAATGACGACCAAGCTCCTTCAATTACATCCCATGGTTTGGGGCACTATCACTAGGAGTAGCTTGTAATGGCGTCACAGAGGAATATGCATGTATGGATGTGAAGTCCATAGAAAAGGAAGTGTTAAGTCTATGTAAAACTCGCCATTACTGTTTGGTTAGCAAAATACCTTTTACTTTTAAGGAATTTAGCTAGATTTTCTAAATTTTACATTTTATAAGTGGTTTATTTATAAAACAATGGATTATGTTATATTTGAGTGAATTTAAGAATTAGTTAATTAACATTCTGCAATAAAAATGTGTTGTGCAACATCCTGGTTTGAATCTTTCGGTTCATGGTACTAAGGCCGCAAGCAATAGCGATTTGGCTCTACTTGCCAACATTTGAGTGGCAATTTTATAATTTCCTATGCTCACCAACAGACATGATTATCCCTCATAAATGGCTGACCTTGGCAAGCTACTGCCTTCCCCCTTCCTCCCATTTCCAAACCTCTAAAGATAGTAGAATATATCTCTGTCCTTCTCTAAATCTTTCAAGCTCTTTCCCTTGCTGACCTCAACTTATTTGTATCTAAAAGTGGTAAAATAACCCCCTCCCCATCCTGGCCACTAAGTTTGCTTGGTAACAAAGAAGAAGACTGTCTACAAGAGATTAACAGTGATGAGTCAGCAGTAACTGCTAGAACATGAGCGCTGCACCCTTTGTTTTGTATCTTGGAGCACTATGTTTTGTTTACCCCCCAAAACTTTTTGTGGGACGGAAAAAGGGGGAGGGGCGAATCAGTCCCGCCCGACCTACGGGAATTGATAAATTCCAGACCTTTTCCAGACAGTTCATTTCGGGATCTCAGTCCACCCCTAAAATTTTCCAAGCATTATATCCAATTTGAATTTTATTATAGTAAATTAGCCAACATTTAATTCAATTTATAATTGGAAATCATGTATTGAAAAGGCTATTTTTTTATCCTTATAAATATGTCTTATGAACTAATTAAACAAAAGAAAGATAAAAAATTAATGTGTCTTGTTAGTGTATATAATCAATAATATTTTGAAAATAAGCTAAATGATTAACCTAGCCCTAATTTTTGAGTGTCTATCGTGAAGGTTAGAAAACTTACTTTGATGTGTTACACTAAAGCCCTACACACCATAGTGGAATCATGTAAGGTATATGTGCTACCCTTCATGGATAACACAAGGTACATCTATTACGCTCTTCAGTAAATATTAAATTAGTTTCCATAAATCACCTTATAGTGGCGGACAATGAGTTGTAAAATGTGGAAGAGTTGCTGCATCGAGTGTCCTTCCTCCACAATAATCTTCTTGGTCCAGTGAGTGAGCATGGTGTAGCCATCTTCCATGCGCAGGGGCAAAGACGGGGTGAGGATCTCCAAGGCCTGTTTCACAACAACACGTGCCTCCACCGCGTGGGCCTTCAGCAGGCTGCGAAACACTGCAACAACCACACTAGTAATACAGAAACTTAGATTACACTATGGTAAAGATTATTTAGTGGTAGTGGTACACACCAGAGAATTGTTGTCGCTAATTAATACCAGTAGTGTTCTTGATGTAGCTTCCCTTTACGATAACATCAAACACTACCTTAGTGCTTTGGAGAGTCTGAGGCTAACTCAAGTCGCCTTTGTCTTTCGCAAGGAGAAAAGAGCATGTACACTCGATTGCCTCACACACACTTGCCACTCTCGTCCTTTGCTGTTGCATGGAGTAGTGCGTACAGCGCTTCTCTGTCAAGCCCCGCTCTCTTACGCTAACATTCATAGTTAAAACCTAGACAACCTAATACCATCGTATTGACAAATTACCTTTATTATGATATATATCTTAGTTAAATAACAGATGGGGGTATATTAATAATTCAAACTCACCTGTTTATATGCCGGTCAACTTGGTAGGGGGCCAAGCAAAAGATAGAAAACCTATTCTTTTCTATTTTCTTATGTCCTGTACTTTTGATTGGTACTAAATTTATTGACATAACAAATGAGGGGGGTGAGAAAAGAAAAGTTAATCAAATTGCTTTTAATCAAGGGTTGCCTGGCGAGGATATAATTAGGCAACCTAAGCGCGATTTATCAGTTTATATGTTATCTTTTATAAAAAAAATACCTATCATTCAATTAACAGATGGGAGGAGGTCGATCTTAATCTGCAGATCAGAACTTACCTTGAAGGACTATTTTCTTGTGTATCGCAAATCTAATAATGATATGAGACAAGAGAAGATGTCCGTGGTAACGCGAGGATGGGTCTACACAGTTCTTTTCGAGAAGGCATGGCCAGGCAAATCCCATCAACGAACGCAACTTGTTTCCTGAAGTAAACACAAAACACAACAGTAACTATGGATAGAAATACATGGAGTAGCTGCTTACCAAACACATTTTTAAAAAAATTGAAAATATTTATATTTGAACTTATCTCAGTTTTCAGTCTGACATATTTCTGTGAGGAAATTTAAATATATATATGTATATATTTATTAGTGTAATAGGTTTGTTCTACCAGCTCCACACGGACAATTTGTTAACCTTCTTTGTTAAACTTCTAAAGTAAGATTAGTAGGTTAGAGTAGTCCAGGCTATAGCACCTATATATTACAATTTGTGTTTAAAATCCTAAGAATTATTTTAATATCATATTATTACGTCCAAAAGAGAAAATATACTGAAATAACACAGTTATTAAAAGAATCCCACATAAAGAAGATGTTTGATGTTACCTCGCTTCTTATTGGAGACGTCATGGATGTGAGGGCTAGCTTTCTCCACTAGAAGACAAGACAGTTGAAGCAGAAGAATCTGAAGTGCGTCAGATGTTATCACTTGTTTGCTATCACACACCTGTTATAATAATAATAATAATAATAACAACACAAGATGGTGTTTACTTTAAACATTTTTGGATAACTTCAATATCTTTAAAAAAATATTTTGTAGCTTGTCCATTTATAAGCGTATTATAGTAACGACAATTTAATAAAAATTAGATATATTATATTTCAAAGCAACATGAGATGTGTTTAAACATCTGTGTTCAATGAGACTCTTGTTAGTTATTTTAAGGTTTATTTTATCTTTTTAAAGTTATGTATTTGTATGGTTTATAAGATGAGAATATTTAAAGGAATTTTTGAAAATATATACAACACTAACATGAAGTAGCAGGCTTTGAAAGAGAGAAGTAGTTTAGGATAAAAATAGTAAAAAGGTCAAATCTAAACTTTTTTTTAAAGTAGGTAAAGAATGTAAAAAGGATTAAAGGATAAAATGAGCGTTAAGGAACCTTAAAGGTTTAGCAAGGCAGTAATGACTTTAAAATTTTCCACTTCTGTTTTCCTGGTGATACATTAAAAATAAAACATAAAATGTATTTATTTTACAACTTACGTAATATATTTTCTTTACTGTAACATTAAATTCATTAGTGAGTTGTAGAGAATAGTTTAAATGGTTACCACTTTGATGAAGACGCAGACAATGTTGTTGGGGTTGTCTTGTTCAGGTGCGGCCGGTCCCCCCACCAATTTCTCTTCTTCCCCTCGCTCAAAACTGATGGAGAAGCAGGGAATGATCACAAGCTGGAGAACACTGGCCTTCAGCTCGTTCGACACATTCGGGTCCGGATAGTGATCTAGGAAGCGGAAGAACGCTGACCTTTTCCATTCCACCGTGTAGTTCTCCGCCACTGTGTGCTCCAGGAACACCCGCAGGAACTAATGTAACGAGAAAATACAGAACAATGTATATATCTTCAAGGTGACCTGGTGGTCTAGGGGTAAGGTGTTGGACTTCTGTGCTGGGGATCCAGGGTTCAATCCTCGGTCCCGGAACAGATTTAAACCCTACCTTCATCTCTGACAAGACGTGTATTAATCACAACTTGTGAATGTNTTGGACTTCTGTGCTGGGGATCCAGGGTTCAATCCTCGGTCCCGGAACAGATTTAAACCCTACCTTCATCTCTGACAAGACGTGTATTAATCACAACTTGTGAATGTGTGGAATGCCAGGCCTCCACCGTGGTTCGGATCCCACGTTAAACTGTAGGTCCTCCATTACATCTCACAATCACCCTACCATTACATATTAGCGTAAGTGCGTACAACCTGAACGGGTGGTAAGACCTGGTGCTAATAATAATAATAGTATATATCTTCAAAGAGATTTCATGATACAAAGATGATAGAATAAAAGTAAATAAAATAGAAATAATAAAAACTAGGAAGAAATGTAGGTCAAGGTTGGGATGTACAATATATGAGAACAAGGATAATAGTGAATCACTAGCACACCACCAAGACAGGCAACACTATAAGGAGTTTCAAACAACGGTGGAGATTTTTAACAAGCGAGAAAAAATATGAACATAAAGCATATAAAAAAAATACGTAATGCAACTGCTTTATTGTCGACAGAAAAAAATTAGATATTTAAATAGGGTGTCCAGCCAAACTCTAACTTAGAATCGTCTTACTTTTCCAGGATTTCCAGAAACCATATCATCCATCCTCATTACGTGTCCATACCATCTCATCCTAGTTTCCTCTGCTATCCTCATGTACCTCCTGTACATTTTATTCCTAGTCCTATCTCCTTTTGGGACAGCTAGCCCACTCCTATTCACTGTGTATCGATTATAAACGCTATAATTGAAAATAATGTTCGCTATTAGTTATGTGCTATACATGAATATAAATCAGACTAAACAGATAATAAGCATTTTGTTCACTAATTCTTAAAAGAATTAGACCCCAGACCAGTAATTTTACACTTAACTGTCTGTATGAGTGTTATAATGAATGATTGTTAACATTCAGTTACTACTTATATTTCTATTTCCTTCTTTTGAGGTCATAATTTTTTTCAAAGATTCGGATTTGGATTCAGATTTATGATTCAGATTCGAGAATCATATTCCTTGGATTCTTCCCACATTTTTCCAACTTTCCTTAGGTGAGATTTCTTCATCAAATTTACTCTTAGTAGTTTATTTTTCCTTTTTCTTTAATTAAATCAATTTCCTTTAATATAAAATTATTTTGCCTTTGGGCCACCTCATTTTTCAACAGTTTAAGAAATTAGTCAACATCAAAAAACAATCATTTGTTACGAGGTTAATATTTTCGTAGACACTCTGAAGAACTCAATAAGCTATCAAAAATATTTAGGTTATTTTAACTTTTCTTAAATTGTGATTAAAAAAACTGAGCTGTTACTCAAATAATTCAGCTGTCACTAATGGCCTCAATTGGAAGGCATGTTTGTATAAACATTTGATGTTGTGAGTAGCGGATGACATGACGGGTGTTGCGAGGATAGAAATGATGAATCAATAAACAAATAAACTGGAAGCGCTGACTCAAAAAAGAGATGTCAACAGTCCTGAGCTAGGAAACAGACCGGTGGCTCAGTTTTAAAAGGGGTGGACTTGAGCACTCGAGGCTGACTACGGGAGATCACGCTGCTTGTCATGGGGCCACACGGGCTAAGTGGTCAGTCAGGTTCACCAAGTACCAGTCGGGACTACCATTCGAACCCAGGGACCGCCTAGCAGTCAGTCAGGCCATATATAAACCTCATACCAACAAGTTCAGCCACTCGCTTCTCTATATCCACTAAGTTCTTCATTTTAACTTCACATTTGTATTAGAATAGTAGTATTAATAAACCTTTTAAAAACCAAGTCTAACGTCATTCACGAACCAACAAAAGTAATCATATCGTCACCCCCTCCCCTTATCTTCAGCCAGAGACATCCTGACAGATCTCCAGGCCCACACAAAGTAGAAATACAGAAAAGGGGGAGGTGACACAGCATTATTTATAAAAACTTGTACCTGAAAGTTAGGCAAGAAGCGCCCCCCGAATGCACGCAGCAGTTGGAACAGCAGATCAATGTTGTTGGTGTGATGACGGAAATAGTGTAGTAATATCTTGACCAGTAGTTTGGGCTCCTTCCAGTGTAGCACCTCTACGGCATCCAACTTCTTGTGCAGTTCCTGGATGGAAATAACATTATATGAATACACAAACAACACATTTAGTCATTGATAAAAGATGTATAAGAAAAAGATCATTAAATTCATTAAAATGTGAATTTAATAAATTTTAAAGAAAATTAATAAAACCTTGACACAGATTTATCTGATTGCCAAACACTTCCTTCATCTCTGAAAAAATGTATATTAATCAAAACTTGTGAATATATTTAAGGAAATTTTCGAAATATTTGAATGGTTATTAAATCGTTCATAAACAGCTAGGTACAATATATATATATATTTTTACTAAGCATGTATTAACATTTATAGCGCTAATTAATACTGACGTACCGTTTTAAACAAAATCGTTGGAGATATTTAATAAAATACAGCTTTTTAAAATTATCTATTAGTAGACTATTGTAAAATGATTTTTTAGATTTAAAAAAAATGGTTTATACTGTTGAAAACTTATCCAATAGAATTTTTGAACCAAATTGTTAGTGCTTTTTTTAAAAATATTGCAAATTATAAAAATAAATTATCATCAGTAAACTACCCTTAAACAAATTTATTCGCAAAAAACAAGCACACATATTTCTTTATGATGTAAAACACTCCTTAGATACACATATTAATCCCTATAGATAGAGCCATTGTCAAAATATTTCAAATTTTCGAAAATCATCCATCAAAACATTTCTCTTTAACAAATTTTTAACCAAAAAATAATAATACATTGTTTTATGAGAAGTTAAAACACTTTTTAGATATCCATTTCAAACCAAATTTTTGGCTAAATTTTAGAAAAATATGGAATTTAAATCAATCACTAATCAGTAAAAAAAACCATTTAAATTAAACGTTAGGGTAAAAATAAAAATCTTTCCGGTATAATAGCCTTAAGATCCAAAGATCATGTCTGAACCAAAGCCATCAAACTATGTTGGATCTCGGTCAGAGACATAGAAACACAGACATACATAATGGTAGATTCCTTCTTTTAGTTTCACGGGCACATTAAACGTAAATATTCATCATAATCTTGAGATAAGAAATTTATTACGACTAAAATAATTTTTTCTTTAAATGAGCGATTAAATGCTAGGCCCATCACTCCTCGCTGCCTCTTTAAGAAAATAGATCGTTCGCGCCCAATCCCCCGACCTAGGTTTTATTTTATTGAAACTCATTAAGGGTGAGTGTGAAACGCGCCATGCAACGTCCTAAAAGAGGAAACCAAACAACATAAAAGGGAGTCTCTATCTACCTTTCCTATTTCTTCTTCCCCATATAATACAATTGCCTCGTAAAGTGAAAAGAGAATTCCTTATAGAAATCAGTAGAAGTGTAACAGAGTTATCTACAAATATGTTTTTAAGTTTTCAACTTTTCCACTAAGGGGCGCTATCAATTTAAGTTATGCCTAGTTTTATCAGTTTAATATAATATAAGTTTGAGATGTTATTTATAATTTTTAGATAGTTGTATTAAGCTAAATTATACAATGAAATATCAGTGCACTAGTCTGAAAGACTGGTGCTACTAACTTTAGCCCATTTGACTCGTTTGATAAAGATTTGTTAAATGCCACGACTCATATCTATTTGAAGTTGAGAGATGTGGAGTTTGTTTCATCTTGGAAAATTTCAGATGCCGGCCACGCTAAACACATAAATGTGAATTAACACAATATGGCCCTTAGAAAGAAAAGAAGAACAAGGTTAACACTTTACATAACTGCCACTTAAGAAACAGGCAATTGTTAACACCCAATCCTCCCACCTAGGTTTTCATTCTACCAGAACTCATCAACGAGGAATTGTGAGATAAACATTTCACGCTCATTACATTAAAATATTATTTTAACATTAAGTTGTTCTTGTATTTTAGTTCATATTAAAAATACCTGATATTTGTCGTTGCACCAGAGCAGACTGTAAGCGTTCACTAGATCGTGCTCGGTGGCGAGCCACTGCTCATTGGACTTGATGAGCAGGGAGGTTATACGGATACTCTGGTATTGAAGTTCTGCTCGTTCACCTGGAAACCACATGTCAACCTTAAGGATTATCGATTTTGATCGTTTCGAGGTTATTTTTTTTTTAATGTAACACTAGAAAAATTCATATGCACATATATCTATATATATTCTTGAACTAGAGGTGACTAAGATATCTTGTAAAAGAGAATTTTGGCTTAAGGAATGACCCCTTCCCTCCGTATCATATTAGGTCTCTTACATGCGCTATTGTGTTATATTTAGGGTTGTCAAAATAGATTCCTCGATACCCTCGATTCTTACTGGTATCGAAAGAATCGAGAATCGATCTTAACATTACGAGTCCCGCTACTTGCTCTAGAAATACAATCCCATGAAAAACTAAATCAAGGCCGCTAAATAAGGAAGTCAAAATCTTCAAATCAGTAGAATAAAATGTGTAGGTATAAAATGAACATTTAATATTGCATGAGAAAGCTCTGTATGATAAAGAGAAGTCAAAAGAGGAGATTCAAGAAACCGTGTTTACCTGTCTGCAAGTTTGTGGTGTTGGTCACCATTTCCTTCAGCTTGGTACAACTGTTTTGCAACACATCCCTGAATGGCTTTCCTTTCTCATGCTTGATCAGGTACTCCAAGAACCGACTCCACTGACGGTTCTGTAAACCATGAATTACAAGTTATGGCTGCCATTTTTCTAGGATATATTTAAATATTATTTTAGAGAAATAAATGAGAACTAGAAATTTGCCTAACTTTATTTTCCTCTTCAATTCTATGGTGATTTTACTGTGATTTTGTTCTATATTTTCAGTATCAACATTTTTATATACACTCGTGATACTAAAAATATGTTTCCCAAAATAGTCTATCAATTTTGGTAAAAGATCAGTTTGATTCTGAAACGATATTTTAATCTTTGACCTTCAAAATCACACTTCATTACTAAATTCAATTCACAACATAAAAAATTAACAGTGTGGTTAGTGTCTATATATTAGATGATAGTCACAATTACACAATAATAGTTTAAATTATGTAAAACTAAGTATAAAGGCAACAAGTTAAAGTGTCTGAAGTTGATTGTGTCCCAGAGTGTACTTGTGTTATCGTTAAACACGCTCACATGACCATTTTGGTGCACTAAGTAAAAGTTGGTAGAAACACATCTCATGAATTTTCACAGTATATATAGTTATTAAAGTATGTGTGTGTGTTACAAATATGAACGATGAGACGTCATCTTCATCTCCTCAAGTATAAAAACAATTATAGTAGAATCGTTTATTTTTCTTAATGTCAACAAACTTACCTGCATCAGTTGTCATATTATCTTCGCTAGAAATAACTGGATGGGGAGGTGAGTGAACGACGACAGGTGTGTTGAAGGTGTTTATAAAAAAAACGGCTTCCTACACTCCAATTTCATGGAAATGAAGTTTACATTTATATTTTCTATATATATAAATTTCCTTATTTCTACAATGTTTAAAAATGAGGTGGCCCAATGGCTAGATAATTTTATAATAAAGGAA
>CABFOV010012776.1:0-10863 GCA_902141375.1 Timema poppense
CAAATATAGAAATATTTCGTAAAGAATAGAAAAATGTGTGCATAGCGCTATTTGGTTGCCAATATTTTTTTAGGGAAAATTTAAAGCTTAATTAAAAAGTACCATTTTAAAGAAAAAAAAAACAAACAAAAAATCCAATTCAAAAGAATAATTTCCCTGAAATAATTGGTCGTACATAAAAGGCCAGAAGATTATTATTGGTGGCAAGTCTTCCAGATTAGCAAAATTAATAATTTTAAAGTTTGTTTAAAAAAATTGTTTATAACAATCAAACGACCAGGATATCAAAAATGAATTTCAAATAGACTGAGCTAATAGTACAAGATTGGGATCAATTCATTACAATTTGAAACCTGTATAGTGTTTACGTACGTACATACAGACTAACAAACAAGAACTGCACATGGAAATCTTCTTTTAAGTTTTTTGACATCAAGATTATGTTAGGGGTTGTTTGTTTGTTTTTGCTAGCATATCCTATCGTCGAGACATTCCTGGTTCGCTATTGGCAGGGACCCGCTTCAGTGGCCGAGTAGTCTAAGGCGGTAATCTCGCAGTAGACTAGGCTGCCGATGACGAGGAGATAGAGGTTCGAATCTCGGTCGGGTGTACTGAGGGTAATTTTCCCAAAATGATTTTCCACTCTCCCTCTATGCAAATGCAGGTACACTTCATTTAAATTCAACCTTACAAAGCCCTAAAACTATTAGAGTAGTTAGTGCATAAGCGTAAAGCACGAACGGGTAGTAATACGCAGTGCTAAAAATAAAATGGCAGTGGGGGATGAGGTTGGGGTACCAAGAAGGTGTGGTTACCTCCGCACGATAAGACGATTATGTAGCGCTAGTAGAAGTCTTACTGTGGATCCACACGTTCGACCAAAAACTAGCGCAGAACATAAACGTGGTCACGTGACGCACTCTAAGCCAATCAATCACAAGATCCCCGCTTAATCGGCGTGAGTTGTTCTGCTGAAGTTCAACTCATCTCTACTCTGTCCACTCTGCTCTAGATGTTAGGCACCGGAGAACCAATCATCTCAAATTAGTGCGCATGCGCTCTACAAGTAGAAGCTAGCAGACCGTTGTGAGGAGATTTGAAATAACTCGTTAATGTAAAGCGTGTTTATTGATGTATTGGTTTGTGCCACGACACAGCATTAAGGGGCGTTTACACGGGATGATTTTTCGTGCTAGATGTCTAGCATGCTTCTAGCCTACGCGCATGCTACAGTAGCCCCATGGCTTCTTTGGTGCTGACAGCTCACAGCTGACAGCTAAAAGCCTTTAAAAGTTATCAGAGCAAATTTTGTATCCCTACGCCAAGCCTAATGATCTGCAAAAACATGTGTTTAGCAGCTGTGACGTCTGACGGTCAAAATTGAGGTATATACCTAAATGTTGACTGTCAGAAGTCAGCTGTGAGCTGTCAGTCAGCATCAAAGAAGCCACGGGGCTACTGTAGTTATCACGCAGGCTGACTTGCATACCATAAGTGTTTACACGGGATGGTAAAATAGCAAGGAACTTTGATTAGTTAGCGTGGTTGGTCATTAGTGATTAGTGCTTCTGATTAAACAGGACAAAATGGATATGATTAGGGAAGCCATCCGTGTTGTAGCTGAAATGATTGCTAAAGACATATGCGAAGACCTCAAGAAACATAAAAGGAAGAAAAGAGCTTGTGTGAGAAAGTGGATCCAAGGAAGGTCTATATCGGGAGCATCATACACTTTATGTAAGGAACTATGGGAAGAAGATTCAGCGTCTTATCACAATTTTTTCAGGCTCACGGGTGATGAGTTTCAATATCTGTTGCTGAAAATTGAATCACAAAATACAAATAAAGAACACAACAATGCGAGAAGCCTTACCTGCTTCCGTAAAAGTGGAAGTTACTTTGAGGTATCTGTGCACGGGAGATTCCTTCGGTAGTTTATCCCACCTGGTTCGTGTTCCGAAATGCACTATCCCATGTTTCGTTCCAGAAGTATGCAAGGCAATCTATGAAGGTCTCCAGGACTTCATTAAGGTATTTACAGCATACTTACATAATTAAATAAATTAAGTGTATGATTATTAGTACTTCAATAAATTATATATACTGTAGTTTTCTCTAGCCAGTGAAAAACTACTATATACAAACACGTCATAAATATTAAGATTCTTTAAATACCAATCAAAAATATGTATTACATATGAATGTCAGATAGAGTAAAACTTATAAAAACATCAAATGTACCAGCTATGGTTATATTTTTTGTTTATTAGAATATCTTAAATTACAAGGAAACACGTAGGAAATTATAGCATATACAGTACTCGGTACTCCAACTACTAAACAGTACTACAAAATTTCTACTCTACCAGTCGAGGTTAGGTTGCTAATTATAAACTTAAGAGGAACATAAAGAGGAAATTATAGTGTATATTGTACTGTCACTATTGGTGGGTGATGGGTCGCGTGGTTGGCTTGGCGTCTGTTCTGACATAGGCTGAACATTAGAAGATACATTTCCCATTGATTAGTTCGATGAGCAACTTGACCATGGAGAATTGTCATATGTAGAAGGCCAAATGTGTATACTGTAGTGTTGAGGAAACGTTGATGTACTTGAAGTGTGTGGACGTTCAATTTGTGCCAGATGAAAAGCAGGAGGTTGTGTTGGGTGACTATAATTACGTGTACTGTATGCAAGTTCAATACTCTCCTACGAAATCATGGTCTGCAAATTCAGTTGCAACTCAAGAGCTCTGCCCACATCCACGTTGTTCAACTGTACGGCCAAACTTTTTGCCCACAAGTCAAATTCCGTCTCTTTGAAAGTAGCGGCAGTAGCAGATATAGCTTGCAATTTTGAAAGGGCTTGTTGAACATGAAGGGATGGGTTCTTTTGGGAAGAAGCACTTTTGAGCTTCTTATGTAATGTAACTGGGCGTGACTGTGGTGGTATTGGAACACTGGCACTTTCCAGGTTCTCTTCCACTGATGCCACTGATGGTGGATCGTCATATTCCTTTCCAATATTGGTGTCATCCTGCCAAGAAGACACGCTGTGTTCTGCTTTTCTTTTTTAAAAAGAAAAAGGGAGATTATCTGTTGTAATGTGACTGTTCGGAGTAGTAACATGTTATATATTTGAAAACTAACAGTAGGTGTGTCCATGTTAGGGGCAGGCTTCATGCATGATGACAGTCAAGCTATTTCTCGATCAAATTATTTTTTTTATTAGGTTAAAATATTAATAAATAATTTCAATATAAATTATTGATACTTTTTCCATAATCAGTCGATACATTGAAGAGTTCTTTTCCATCACCTGTACCAACAACATTTCATTCTACTTAGATAACCTGGAGATTCATAAATAAAATCGAGACTAAATTTAATGCGATCCTGAATGTAGAGTGTCCTTAATGGTAAAGTTATAAGTTTTTAAGATGTGTGTAAAATTATAGAATTACACACCAGTTCAGCTTTGGTGCAAACTTCTCTAGGTGTGCCCATGTTTCCTCACACACATATTAATGGTGACTTTCCTGTTATCTCGGGATTCCAGATCTCATCCTTTACATCAGCCATTTGGGCTTTAATGCATCACATGCCCCTATTCTCTCAATAACGACCTCTTTCTTCAATGCAGACCTAGGTGATTAGAGCTGGCGGTGTGGGTAGATGGTTATTATTATTTATAGGTGCAATTTTATAGCTGTTTATCATTTTAAGTAGTAGCATGACACATTTAATTGTTAGTTCTGTATATTTTTGTCCAGTGCCCAAGTACTAAAGAAGAGTGGAGTGCAATTGAGGAAGGATTTTGTGTCAGATGGAATTTTACCTCTTGTTATGGTAGTCTGGATGGAAAACATGTGATAATCAAAGCACCAGCTCATTGTGGATCTGACTACTTGAACTACAAACAACGTAACAGTATAGTACTGCTTGCACTAGTTGATCACGACTATTGTTTTTCGTAGATAGATGTTGGCGCTAAGGGACGCGCATCAGATGGAGGTGTATTTCGGAATACGATGCTATATATGAAAGTATAGAAAGAGGAGAGTTGAATTTACCTGAAGGAGGTTTTTTTGTGGCTGATGAAGCTTTTACTCTGATTAGTTACATGATGAAGCCATATGCTCAAAAAGGTTTGAATCTACCAAAAAGGCTATACAACTACCGACTCTCAAGAGCCCGTAGGATTGTGGAAAATGCATTTGGGATATTGTTGAGTCGTTTCTGTATTTATCGCGGCCCCCTAGAGGTTAAGACAGAATCAGTAACTTTAATTGTAAAAGCTTCATGTGCTCTACATAACTGGCTTCACAAATTATTATTATTATTATTATTATTATTATTATTATTATTATTATTAGCACCGCGTCTTACTACCCGTTCGGGTTATACGCACTTACGCTAATGTGTGATGGTAGGGTGATTGTGAGATGAAATGGAGGACCTACAGTTTAATGTGGAATCCGAACCATGGTGGAGGCCTGGCATTCCTCACATTCACAAGATGTCTTGTCAGAGGTGAAGGAAGGGTTTGGTAATCACTTCACAAATTAAATCCCTTCCTACATCAGCCAGGGTTTGGTTGATGGTGAGCACGTGGATGTCTGCAGATTTGTCCCTGGATCATGGGGGGAAGTTACCAGAAGGAGCTATGCGTGCTATTCCAGCAACACGGCACCGTCATCCCACAACCATAGCTGCACAAAGGCGCGAAGAATATTGCCATTATTTCAACACAAATGTCTCAGTCCCTTGGCAAAAGGACATGCTGAACCCTTGTATTGCAGCAATTTGAGTACCGTATTCAAACATTCGTAATCGTTGTTGAAGAAACACTATACATTTTGCAATTAAGTGTATATGTGTGTTGTGTGTGTATACAAACAGTGAAGATAAATTTGAATATAATATATAGTATATTACCTGTAAAGAGATTGTTTGTGTGTGCACCCATGTACAGTATATGTGCATGTTAGAATTTTTGTTTGAATAACAGTGCATACATATTATGTTAACATAATTAATTTAACAAGCCACTAAAATAAAACTCATACTTACTAGGTTGCTTTCCGTGTTTTTAATGCAAGCCGACGCAAGAACCCGTCGACTTTAGTAAACCACATCACACTTGGTTTGTAAACGGAATCTCAACTGCACCCTGGCGCTGTACTTGAACGGAATTTCCCCACTTCATGCCAGTACTGTGAGTGATTATTTTTTATTTTCAATTTGCACTCTTTAACTCCAAAATCATGTAATCCCATTTCAACAACTATTCCATCAACTGCTCCATTTCGCAGCGTCTTATTTTTGAAGTCAACGATAGCACTATCCCACACAAAAAAAAGACTCACTACCATACAAATTGACAAACTTTAATGACAGTCTCGTCACTCCAACGGTACGCCAAGTTAAAAACCGTCGTACTTACACCAACCAGCCCAAGTTAAAAACCGTCGTACTTACACCAACCAGCGCGACTGACTAGCACAAAAATCAAACACCGTCTGATCGCCGCCTTCGAGCATGCTAAGACTTGTCTAGCATGCTATCTACCGCTGCACGTGCTACTCCTTTGCGACTTAGCATGCTTGCCAGACATCTAGCACGAAAAAACATACCGTGTAAACGCCTTTAAAATTTGAAAACAACCATCGGGAGAATGATCTAAAATATATGTCTACCCACTAGAAAATATAATGTGTTGATAATAAGCTGTTTTAAAGCGTTGCAATGTATCATGGGTCGACTTGAAGTGTGTGAAATACTGCGCAGATTCTGCTTTCTATTTTTTTGGTGAGCGTGTGATCCAAGCTTTAAACGTAATTTAAACCTAAATAACTAGACCAAGGCAGTCACAGGAACAATTCCCCTTAGGGAAAAATACATATGGTAGCTCCGGGGAAAAAAACCGGGACTTCTATATCAGTAGCCAGGAATGATGACCAATTTACCAAGGGGTCGGCCAAGATTATGCTCACTCTAATTAATAGGCATGTAAATTTCATTCAAATTTTTTCCAAAAGTATAAATTTGTATGTTAGCTGCAAGATATATCAAGAGAAGTTGAGCTCATATTATTGATCCCCAACGGAAAGATTGAAAGAATGCAATGAGTAAAAATAGAGCACATTAAATTTGTTGAAACCCGCCTCGGTGGCGTAGTTGGCTAACGCGCTTGTCGTGTTGAGCTCGACTGCTGAGGACGGGGAGATCGAGGTTCGAATCTCGGTCGGGTGAACTGGGGGCGGTTTTTCCTAAATGGTTTTCCACTCTCCCTCCACGCAAATGCGGGTTCACTTCCTCTAATTCAACCTTCCCAATTCCCAATCCATTATAGTAATTAGTACTTAAAAGCGTATAACCCGAACGGTAGTAAGACGCGGTGCTAAAAAAAATAATTGTTGAAGCTTGGTGCTAGGAGTGCGCAGAATATATGTGTGTGAATGTGTGTTTCAGCTTTCTAACAATAGATATTTCATTGAATTGTGGACTATGTATAGTCAACTATTAACGTTCACAAAAGCCATTTATATTACGAAATCACGAATAACTTCGTAAACAGAATCATTTCTGTTTGTACAGTAGTGTTTGAGAAACGTAATTAATTTACATCCATTTACTTTGTGCTCTGCCCCGGTAGTGTCCATCGGAACAAGGCAAAAAGTACAAACAAACAAACAAAAGCCGCTGTGACCCCCACAGTTGGTAAATTAAAGTAGGTGCCGTGCTTGTTGATTTGAATTGTGACGGCCATTGATTTCATTTAACTAGAGAGACGGGGAGAGGGGGGGAACCAACGGAAGTGGTAGGACATTGATACCGTTAAATATGTCTACTCTCTTGTCTAGATCCATACATTTAACGTTTAAGGCAGCACCTTTTATTTTCACCGCATTTTTTTCTTTGGTACCCATTCGGATTATACACATACATTAATTACACTAGTGGAAGAGAATTGAGAAAGGTAAATTTATTCTAAAAGAAATGTACCCACACTTCCGAGAAGCGAGATTGTTAAACCCTCTAGGAGAAAATACCCTCAGTACACCCGACCGGGATACGAATTATCAGTTCCTAGTTCTAAAATACATTATTTACTTTTTATATCTGTCTGGGCTAATCGCATATTCACACAAAATAAGTAAGGATGAGAAAGAGAGCATGAGGTGCACCTGCATTTGTGTGAAGACTAGGATAATATTTGGTTAAAAAAAACACTTTGTACTCCTGACATGGTGACCTGGCGGTCTAGGGGTAAGGTGTCAGACTTCTGTGCTGGCGGCCGGGGTTCAATCCTCGGTCCCGGCACAGATTTATCTGATTACCAAACCCTTCCTTCACCTCTGACAAGACATCTTGTGAATGTGGGGAATGCCAGGNTTCCACGTTAAACTGTAGGTCCTTAATTTCATCTCACAATCACCCTACCATTGCACATTAGCGTAAGTGCGTATAACCCGAACGGGTAGTAACACGCGGTGCTAATAATAATAATAATAATACTCCTGACATCTCCGACACCAGCAATCAGTTCAAATCGAACCGACGCTTTTGTCCTCATATCCACAGGGACGGGTTGGTTCTAAGACAAACCAAGCTGTACACCCTCACTGTATTGTATTCTTAGAATATTGTAGTTTTACTAATGCTTCAAGGACCGTACTGCTGGGCACGTGAACAAAGGTGTCAGACTCAGTTTAGTCTGGTTTGACAGTGATGGAGAGGTCGGGGCTAGAATTAGTCAGGTAAACTGAGTTTTTTCCTATATGGTTACTACTCTCTCTCTCTCTTCACGAAAACGAAGGTATATTTTATATCAATTTTATCATCCCATTCCTATCCCACGAATTAAGTATTTGCATATCCCGAAAGGGTAGTAGGACCCATAGAACAACCAAGTCATGTGTGTGTTCTACAGCTGTCACTTTTGACAGACCACGACCAATTTTTTAAGCTGTGAAAAAAGTTATATAATTTTATATGTCCTCATGAGGATATATATATATTTAAATTTAAAATCATGAAAACTAGATTGTAAGTATTTTAATAAATTAAATTAACTTAAATACAAGTATGATTATTTTTAAGGCACTGAATTAAGTTTAGGAGTACTATCTAATCTATTTACATTTTTAAATCTTTAAAATTAATTTGTAAGTATTTCAGTTAATTAAATTAACTCAAATAAAAGTATGCATACAAATACAAAAAATATATAGACCAAGGTTATTTAAAACCTGTCAATTAGTCCAAATCTATTAAACACACACACACAAGAAAGAGTTTTAAAAGGTTATTGCTGTTGAGTTCCTACTAAACGTGGCGTTTTTTTTTAAGTACAGTCCGATTTAGATAGGAAGGAACCTTTTCTGACATTATTAAAGAACTATACTGAAACTATTTTCAAATATTCATACGTCAAGTCATGTAATTTTCAACTGTCACTTTCAAGCAAAAATTTAAATCCAATTATTTACTAGTAAAGTAAATTGTTATAAATCTAGAACGCCAAAATACGAGTTAAGTGTATATTTTCTCAAATTTTTCTTTCTATCGAAATCCTACTTAGTGGAATTATGGTAGGAAGAAACTATTAGAAAATACAAACATATTTTTTGATGTTAACAACGATAGTTTTACTATATTTTTTGCACTGGGTTATACGAATTACTATTAAATATCAAACGTGAAGGCGGCAGATCATATGAGTTTGAATCCTCGCTTTCCTATCAAGTAGAAGAAATGACGATCAAAAATTACACACAAAGTTAAATAAGGAGGTTTTGGGAGGGATGAGACATAAGAGGAATATAATATATATATATATATATAAGTTTAACAAATCAGTTTAATTAAATGTAAACAAAATAAATAGAATTACATATATCTTTAAATACATTATTGATCAAACAGTCTATTGTTATCAAAGATAAATTTATTCAGTCACCATGTTCGTAAACTTCGCGATACGCTGGAATATAAATAAACACCTTGGTGACAAGGCACTAACAGAAGTAAGAAAGTATATATATTATAGAATTGTTTGGTACCTCTTAAAATGAGGATCATAGCTCATTCTCCTACGAAGGAGCGTCTGCCTCAACATGTCGAAAGTCAAATATAAGCAAAAGAATAATATATGGATAATCCACAATACATAAAAATAATCCAGCCTAGCTAATATCAGACTAAGACCAGATAGGTTTATTATAGTCAATGAAATTAAGGCGTATTTAATCCTAATGTTATAGTTTTACTATGAGGATAGATATACAAATAAGCTAGTTAGCTTGAGTTAACTCCCTAGAGAGTTTCAAAAACTTAAGGACAATTTCCTTGAAGAGGAACCAGCATTTTACAAATAGCACATGGCGAGCAATCAGGCATCTACACGGTTAATATACTATGGCCGGTCACTTCCTAATAAATACTGCCTGGACATTCAATAGTACAAATACTTCCACCCATTACTAGGGCACGCAACAAAGTACTAACAATATAAAATATTAGTATAACTTGATACGAACGACTCCTACAGGGGCCGGAGACAAAACAATATTCCCGCGGGTCACGACTATCAAATAGTATTGCTCCCACAGGTTGTGCACCCTAAATAGATACACTACAAAGAGACAATAGTGACTGCTATCTGTCACTGACCTAACTATGTCATAAAAGAAAACGTTAGATAACCTGATTTCCAACATAAAGATATCCTAATTTGGGACATATCGTTTAGGGAGTAATTATTATTCCCTATTATATAAAACTATGTCTTAAAGACTTAAACAAAGAAGTCAGACATACTGACATCGTAATTTAAGATGTATGGTCCATGATAAATAGAGCATTAAACCCTTCATTCTAAACTAAGCCATATGGGCAGAGGAAAACATGTAATAACATAGTCGAACAACTCTATGTCTTATGCACATAGAAAATAGTCAGACATCCTGACACAAAGATTTAGGTCTGATATACATAAACAATAAAGTCAGACATTCTGACACATAAAAACTATGTCTGATGGACACAGATAATACAGTCAGACACCCTGACATATAAAATTATGTCTTAAGGATTTATACAAAGATAAGTTTAGAATCTAACTCGGATTTTAATTGTAGATACTTATAGGGCCAGTTTCATAGTCAAGTTTAATACGCCTCAAGTGCGGCGCTACACTAAATACAAGACGACACCTACCTAAACCTGAATGGAATGGGCCGTTCTCACATAGAAAACTGGCCCATTCCATTCGAGTTTAGGTAGGTGTCGTCATGAGCTTAGTGTAGCACCGCACTTGAGGCCTACTAAATTTGACTATGAAACTGGCCCTAAAGCTCAATCTTACAATGTCATGTTATTCTATTTGTTAGGGCTTAACATGAGGTTAAGCGATAACGATCACTACTTTGGATTTTACAATGTTCAGTTAGAGCTAGCATCCTTGTTAAAGTGCTCGTAAAGTTAACGAGAGGTCTAACTTCTGGTTAGCATTTTAACGTCCACATTAACTTACAAACATTCCGCCATATTGTTTTATGGCAATTGTTATTATTCAAGTGAGGTTACATTATTATCTTTAGAAAACTTTGGAAAGTTATTTATGGATTCTCTCGGTTTTAATATTGTCCACCTGTAATTAAATAGATGTTTCACCCATGATTACCTAATCACAGGTTTGTGGTGTTATAAATCTAACTTTCAAAAATTGTAATATGTGCCTCTTTGGTGTACATGGTATGACGTCAACTATACAGCTATTTAATCGACTCGTATTTAATCCCGATACCTTTAATTTTTTTTTATAAGAAATTATTATTATTATTATTATTATTATTA
>CABFOV010012778.1:0-10857 GCA_902141375.1 Timema poppense
TCCACTTGATATTATCGATAACATTTAATATAATGAGTCCTTTTTTTAATTATTTCTTTATTTTTGTAGTGCAATACATATTTCTTAAGCTTAATGTCAGTACTTCAGTAGCCATCCCTCAGTTTATGAAAAAGATACAAAAATCTTTGTATTGAACTGTGCGCTCCTCAGTGCCAGCGACGTGGTGTTTGACTGTTGTGTGCATGCGCACATAGGAGAGGGGTGATGAGGAAGGGGGGACTGCCAGGTAGAGAGAGCACTGTTGCTCTCGCAGTGCCGGCTCTGGCGTGATGGTGGAAGGAAGTGTTGTTTTTTTTTACTCAGCGTGTGCTGTGCTTAATAACCGTGTACCATATTCTTGAATGTGATAAAGAGTAGAAGAGTGTCGAATTAGATTATTATTCTGCTTCCAGTTATTCTATTTGATTCATTTTTTTCGGTTCTTTTATATAACAGAAAGCTTTAACCGTGGCCTTGTATCCCAAAGAAAGAAAT
Organism: Timema poppense; assembly: GCA_902141375.1. NCBI lineage: Eukaryota > Metazoa > Arthropoda > Insecta > Phasmatodea > Timematidae > Timema > Timema poppense. Next base: position 496 of record CABFOV010012778.1, read on the forward strand.
TCTGTGGCTGTTAGTTAACTTCAACAGCTTAAGTTTTCACAGCTATCTCTCCATGAGAAAGTTACAGTTAAGAAAAGGTGTCGTTCAACACCTGATATCTAATATCTCAGCCAGGCAAGAGCAACAATAAGAAATATATTCGTAGCTTTAATTCTGAATGGTACCAACGGAAATGTTGGCTTTGAGGCTGTGAAGTAAAAAATGCACTGTTTGGCTTCCCATGTTAGCAGCACCCCCACTAATTTTAGCTACGAGCCACCACTGTCTGTGCCACACTATACTCTATATAGACCATAACACACTATACTCTATATAGACCAAGACACACTATACTCCATATAGACCGTGACACACTTACTATATAAAGATCATGACACATAGTTAAAATCTTTGTTGTGTCTCCAAGTGATGCTTGGTGATGATAAAGAAGATTGACTGGGTCACAATACGTAGGGATTGTTTAGTCAAGTGGAAGACCAAAGGGGAGTAGAGAAAGAAGAAGTTCTGGAAAGTTAACAGATATCAAGAAAGTAAGACGTTGAAAAGGATGAAAGAAGAAAGTCTGGAAAGCTAACAGATATAAAGAAAGTGAGACGCTAAAAAGAATGAAAGAAGAAAGTCTGGAAATCCAACAGATATCAAGAAAGTAAGACGCTAAAAATGATGAAAGAAGAAAGTCTGGAAAGCTAACAGATATAAAGAAAGTGAGACGCTAAAAAGGATGAAAGAACAAAGTTTGGAAAGCTAACAGATATAAAGAAAATGAGACGCTAAAAAGGATGAAAGAACAAAGTCTGGAAAGCTAACAGATATCAAGAAAGGGTGACGCTAAAAAGGATGAAAGAAGAAAGTCTGGAAAGCTAACAGATATAAAGAAAGTGAGACGCTAAAAAGAATGAAAGAAGAAAGTCTGAGAAAGCCAACAGATATCAATAAAGTAAGACGCTAAAAAAAATGAAAGGAGAAAGTCTGGAAAGCTAACAGATATCAAGAAAGTAAGACGCTAAAAAGGATGAAAGAAGAAAGTCTGGAAAGCTAACAGATTTAAAGAAAATGAGACGCTAAAAAGGATGAAAGAACAAAGTCTGGAAAGCTAACAGATATAAAGAAAGTGAGACGCTAAAAAGGATTAAAGAACAAAGTCTGGAAAGCTAACAGATATCAAGAAAGTGAGACGCTAAAAAGGATGAAAGAACAAAGTCCGGAAAGCTAACAAATATCAAGAAAGTGAGACGCTAAAAAGGATGAAAGAAGAAAGTCTGGAAAGCTAACAGATATCAAGAAAGTAAGACGCTAAAAAGGATGAAGGAAGGCGCTCAGGACCGAGGAAATGGAAGATGTCAATTTGACACCTGTCTCAGGACAGATCCACAGGAGAAGTAGAATAAGAAATATATATAGTGGCGCCATGTTTATTTCAAATAGAATTGTATTGGTTATAATTATTATTATATTATTATTATTATTATTAGCACCGCGTCTTACTACCCGTTCGGGTTATACGCACTTACGCTAATGTGTAATGGTAGGGTGATTGTGAGATGAAATGAAGGACCTACAGTTTAACGTGGAATCCGAACCACGGTGGAGGCCTGGCATTCCCCACATTCACAAGATGTCTTGTCAGAGGTGAAGGAAGGGTTTNCAGTTTAACGTGGAATCCGAACCACGGTGGAGGCCTGGCATTCCCCACATTCACAAGATGTCTTGTCAGAGGTGAAGGAAGGGTTTAGTAATCAGATAAATCTTTGCCGGGACCGAGGATTGAACCCCGGCCGCCAGTATAGAACCCCTAGACCGCCAGGTCACCTACTATAATTATTATAGCTAGCCATAATTAAATCGCTGCGCCATTGTTCATACAACATCTTGAATCTTTATTGATCACAGAAATAATTTATATATTTTTTTTTTCCTCTTAATTTTATTTCTCAGCCCAATGGGGTCCGGCCTAGAGCGCATGTCACCACCCGGCCGGCCCGAGACGCCCCCCCTCTCGGCACCCAAGATCATATTCCAACATTCATCTCTCTAGGTTTGTTGGCTTTGGAGCTCTAAGCACACAAACACACATTCTATGATGATAAGGAACATTGACTTCTCAGAAAAGTTTGAAAGAAACTATTCATTCTAATTAAATGCCGTGAGTCCTGTTTAACAAAATAAATATTTAGTGTTTGAAATATTCAACCTAAAGCGAATGTACTGTACGTCCTCTGTGTTGTGGCCGGGCTACTCAAGTTTGGCAACACTGCGTTGAGGCCAGTCAACAACACAGCCACGTGCGGTATTGCTGATTTAGTTCATTTTGTCATTTTGCTTACTACAGATTGTCTGTTCGTTTGGAATACAATTGTTGCATTGATTTTTAGTTGGGCATGACACAGATGCTAACTATTTCTCTGATCTTGGCAGTGGAGGACTGACTATGACTAATCCATCAACCACCGTTTTGAGGATTGGAGTTAACTCTACCTCCACGCCAATGTGGGTACAATTTCTATAAATACAACATTCCTGATCTCTGAAACTGTTGGCATAACTCGCCGAACGGTTAGTAAGACGCGGTGCTAAAAATAACATCATTCTATGTTTGGCATATAAATACATTTGTGAGGATCAAGATTTAGATCAATTTACTAACAACTGTTTCTGTGGTAATTCCTTGGTTGAATTATATTCTTTGGTTTCGTCGACGATTGGAAATGTACTTAACTTAAACTACATCAAGTATAGGAATGATCAATTTTGAGGTGAAAATTCTCTTTCAGAAAAGAAGAAACGGTTAATACTTTACAAAAGTAATGTTCCAAAATTATATAGGCCTATACCTAGGCTAGTAAGTGCTTAAAGCAATTACATAAATAACACTCTTAATTCTATTAAAATATATTCTAGAGAGCTACACCTGGACATGGGAATTGAACCCGGTACCTTTGGATTAGTGTATTGTACCAGCGCCCTTTTGTAATTCCCATCATAATATTCTAATCGTTTTTGTGAACGGTACATAATCCTTAGGCCTACATAGCAAATTTATTTAAAATTATTATTCACGTGTTTATTTGTTGTATTTTTAACCTCTCAAGTATTTTTGTTTATTTATAATTGTAAAACATGTTTTGATTAATTTTCAGAATCGTTCAGAGTTACTCATTAATTTTTAAATTAAAAAAAAAGTAAATATCCACACAATCCTCCGTAAGAACCAGCAGATCGCTAGGCCTCATGACGTCACTACAAGCGAAGTTGCCACACTTAACACTCTGGCCTGTAACTAATAATCGGTGACCTGGAGGTCTAGGGGTAAGGTGTTAGACTTCTGTGCTGGCGGCCGGGGTTCAATCCTCGGTCCCGGCACAGATTTATCTGATTACTAAACCCTTCCTTCACCTCTGACAAGACATCTTGTGAATGTGGGGAATGCCAGGCCTCCACCGTGGTTCGGATTCCACGTTAAACTGTAGGTCCTTCATTTCATCTCACAATCACCCTACCATTACACATTATCGTAAGTGCGTACAACCCGAACGGGTAGTAAGACGTGGTGCTAATAATAATAATAATAATAATAATAATAATAATAATAATAATAATAATAATAATAATAATAATAACTAATAATCCTCTGTAAGAACCAGCAGATCGCTAGGCCTCATGACGTCACTACAAGCGGAGTTGCCGCATCTAACACTCTGGCTTGTAACTAATAATTTAAAACGGTTTCAATAAAACAAGATCGTTGGAATTATAAACAACTTATAGAGAGGGAATGATAAAATATATTGCGCAAAGATTTTGATAGGATTCTGAATTATTTTGTTGGGCTTTGTTTATTTTCTGGCGATTACTAAATGTCAATGAAAAATAAAGTAACCACACCCTGATAGTGAACTCCAATAATCAAATAAACCAGAATGAGTAAATGAAAAGAATGAGTGTGCTAGGGTTATAATTGGGTGGTGAAAACCGTCCACCATCGCTCACTGGGTTGATATCGTCAATAATTAAGTTATGTAGATCCTAAGATGACAATGATTTGACTGCAATCTAATCGATCATGTTATCTCCAGACTCCCCTAGCCTAGCTCTTGAAGAGGTCGTGCGTTGATTCAAGACGAGAAGTAGTTCCCAGGAATGGCTGCAATATTTGCTAAGTCGCGTCTCGAGTATTTGTCGTGGTGAATAGAAAGTGAGAGAGAATCTGTTCAAACAGGTTCAATATCGCTAGGTAAGCAGACAGAACGGACAAATTCTCGTCATAAAGAATGTTAGATACCTTCTATAAACATTGTGACGACAGTGTGACTGGTAGATATTTTAGGATATGTAAAACTCGTCACAAATCACATAGAATAAGGTTTGGCGAGGCTCTGCTCAACCAATCTCAACAACAATTAGTGACAATTATTATTATTATTATTATTATTATTATTATTATTATTAGCACCGCGTCTTACTACCCGTTCGGGTTATACGCACTTACGCTAATGTGTAATGGTAGGGTGATTGTGAGATGAAATGAAGGACCTACAGTTTAACGTGGAATCCGAACCACGGTGGAGGCCTGGCATTCCCCACATTCACAAGATGTCTTGTCAGAGGTGAAGGAAGGGTTTAGTAATCAGATAAATCTTTGCNACGGTGGAGGCCTGGCATTCCTCACATTCACAAGATGTCTTGTCAGAGGTGAAGGAAGGGTTTAGTAATCAGATAAATCTTTACCGGGACCGAGGATCGAACCCCGGCCGCCAGCATAGAAGTCTGACACCTTAACCCTAGACCGCCAGGTCACCGACAATTATTATTGTTAATTTATGTACAGGGGCACAGGAATGAATATAAATTTAGTTGAGAAGCGAGTGTTGGACACTGGGAACGAACCCGGGTCTTAGGCTAAGCGTAGTGATGTTCTACCACTGAGCTATAAGAACTCATAGTTTAACACATTGTGTGTGTGTGTGTGTGTGTGTGTGTGTACATGTAAGATCGTCAGATATTTTCACACATGGAAAATGAACCCCTAATTTTTTCCGTAACATTTTTCGTTTCTGAAAATTAGGCATCCCAGTCACCCAACCCGTTGTTTGATGTAGGATGTTATAACCCATTCCCGAACTTGCCCGGTTTATGAATAGGACAAATTTCTGCTCATTCCACGAACTGGCCTCTACTCCTGACCATTGCACGAACTGGCCTCTACTCCTGACCATTCTACGAACTCGTCTCTCCTCCTGACCATTCCATGAACTGGCCTCTCCTCCTGACCATTCCATGAACTGGGGCAAAAAAAGTCCAGTTCATGAAATGTTCAGCACTTGTGTTGCTCAGTTCATGAAATGGTCAGCGCTTGTGTTGCTCAGTTCATGAAATGTTCAGCACTTTTGTTGCTCAGTTCATGAAATGGTCAGCGCTTGTGTTGCTCAGTTCATGAAATGTTCATCAATTGTGTTGCTCAGTTCATGAAATGGTCAGCGCTTGTGTTTCTCAGTTCATGAAATGTTCAGCACTTTTGTTGCTCAGTTCATGAAATGGTCAGCGCTTGTGTTGCTCAGTTCATGAAATGTTCAGCACTTTTGTTGCTCGGTTCATGAAATGGTCAGTGCTTGTGTTGCTCAGTTCATGAAATGGTCAGCGCTTGTGTTGCTCAGTTCATGAAATAGACGAGTTTTTTCCCTGTTCGCTACATGGACAAGCGAACAACGTGTTTGGTCTTTGAGTTAATTAAACTTTTAATAGTTTTAGAAGTGAAGGTTAGTTTAAGTTAAGTTCGGTTGGTTTAATATAATCAGGGGTGGCCCGAGGTAAATTTGCTTATTGTCACCCCTCTAGACGACTGGGGAATGATAGTAAAGTAAACTGAAGGGAAATTCCCCAAATGGTGATCATAGTCCAAACATGTCCCTGCTAGATTGTACAAACACTGTTACGACGACAAGAATATGTTTGTACATAATGTTATCTTCTTTATTTGTATCATAACAAACACTTTGATATAATCAATGGTGTACGAGATAATTGCAAAAAATCGTTTTAGAGTGCCATTTTTTTCAAGATGGTGGATGTAAAATAACTTTTTATGAGTGGTTACGTTAGGTTAAATTGGGTGTTCGTTTGGAACCCTCCTCTAGCTGGTCTGGCTCGCCCAGCCCTTAATGTAATATTTTAGACCGAATATCAGTTAAGTTTGTAGTAGATAGTACAATCAGTTCCACCGCTGGACACGCGGACAAGGTTGTCAGCCTCGTTTAGTCTGGTTTGTTGGTGATGGAGGGTCAGGGTTTGAATATTGGCCGTGTTGTCTGAGATAGTTTATCCTAAGTCTGGTAACACGGATACACACACACAGAACTAACACGAGTTAATCAATTTATAAATTCAAAACCTTAATTACATTTTTAAGGAGAAAGTAACTATTATGTCTGTTCTTACTGCGCGTTGAAATAATCGGAAATGTAAAGTCAAAGTTTGTTGTCTAGTCATTCAGGAAGAAGTATTTTTATATAGTTTTCATTGTAAACTGAATGTCAGGATTTTGTTATTACTATCTAGATACAGCAACATTAAAAAGAGAAATTAAAATTAGATAAGTTTTAGTGATTCTGTTAGTGAAAACCTTTTCTAACTTAGGCATTTATGATGGTGACAATAATATAGGCTACACATTGTGAACACTAAACAACATTGTTTAACTATTCTAAAGGACTAGCAACCAAACACATTTTCGCTAGTCAAGTTATTATTTCAAATTGTTCTAAATCAAACTATTTACATTTACATATATTCATACATAAAGTCATGTTATCTGCAGTGGTTAATTATTTTAAATATATTATTAACATTGATAAATAAAGTAATATCCACAGTAATTTCACTCTTCACTCACCAGGCAATAATACATGTTACTATTGTATTAGCCGAGGAGCCATTCTTCACTCACCAGGCAATAATACATGTTACTATTGTATTAGCCGACGAGTCACTCTTCACTCACCAGGCAATAATACATGTTACTATTGTATTAGCCGAGGAGTCACTCTTCACTCACCAGGCAATAATACATGTTACTATTGTATTAGCCGAGGAGTCACTCTTTACTCATATTTTAAGGCAGCATAAAGCCTTACCGAGTCGAAGGTGGCTGCGTTATCTGATAGCTCGCGATCTTAATAAAGTAGCCAACGATTTCCACACGTCCATCACAGACTCGGCCTTAAAATATGAGTGAGGAGAAAAATGACCATGGACACGGGACTAATCCTGGATGGCTCAGTGTTTGGAGCATTGGCGTACTAAGCCAAAGGTCCCGAGTTCAATTCCTTTGTCCTAGGGTCATTTTTCAATTTAAAAGAATATGATATTTAGATAAGGCTACAACTGTAACCAACAAATATAATAGTTTAGCTATTTAATCCATAATATTCATATAGTTAGGCTAGTTTTCTTATGTAATTTCCCTACATAGAGGATAAAACTCCATGATTGGTTGAACACGAAGCAATGCCATGTAAAGGCCAGGTTGGTTGTTCAGGGCTGTCGCTAATCAACAAGCTCCGTGCGCGAACATAAAGAAGTTTATAAAACTTGGTGATTAACTCGATATGGTACGGACACAAAACAATATTCACAAATGGTTCAAACAATATGAAATATAAAAGGTCTGGTTTTATTACTCTTGGTTGTGAAATATACTCGGCCACAATGCCCAGCTTTGGCGTGACAAAACAATTTAATGAAGTTTGGAAACTACGCATTCGATTATTTGACACGTATAAATCCTAAATATGTAAGTTGAATAACAATACAGTAATGTGAATATATTGAAAACCTTCTTATTGTAATATTAATATTATTACTATTGAGTCATTGAGTCATCCGACACCTTAGCTCAGTGGGTAGTGTGTCTGCCTACTTAGCTAAAGATCCTGAGTTCGATTCATGGAATAGCCGGAAAATGTGTCATTGGTGAAATATGGGTTTCTCTTTCACAGTGATAAATTAACGGCCGGGGGCTGGATGTTGTGTCTGCCTTAGTCTAAAGCTTAGATCATAAGACATGTGAAGCCACGATAGGCCTAGAAAGCGGGTGGTGAGAAATAAATGACTTGAATAGAAAAACTGACCCAGGTTGGAAACAATCATGGGTGTAAAGTAGAGTCATTAAGTAAAGCTTTACATTGCCAAACAAGTATTTTATTTCAAACATTCTATTGAGACAAATAGAATGTGTTCAGTGATACATTTCGTCACATAAATGGAACACATTCGCAGAAAATGGCATGTTATGAAGATCTATTATGGATGTCACCATTTCAAAATAGCTGATTGGAATGCTTCTAAATTATTTTTGAAACGTAAAAAAGGCTATTAAATCTTGGAAAAAGTGAATTAAAGCAACAATTACAGTTATTATTATTATTATTATTATTATTATTATTATTATTATTATTATTATTACCAAACTCAACCCTGTAGCCTTGATAAATAGGGCCATAGTCCTACATGTTAAAATAATTAGGGTAAAAAAATGTGTAACGCTCAAAAGGCCAATAAAACACCAGACTAGAACCATAAAACCTATCAAACGTGTAATATGACTATAAGTTGTCGATTCTAGAATATAATTATCGACAAACCTGATTCCGTGGCTGAGCATTGTAACAGATCACTCTCGTGATAGACTGGCATGCTGATGACGAGATCAAGGTTCGAGTCACATTCGGGTCTACTGAGGGTGGTTTTATGCTCTCCTTCCACACTAATACTGGCAGAGCACCTCTAAAATACTCTTCCTCCTCCCTGCTCCATCAGAGTACTTATCACATAGTATAAACCGAGCAGGTAGTAAGACGCGGTGTTATATATATAATGACAATGTTAGTTCCTTGTTTGGATTGTATAGCGTATAAGCCCGCCTCGGTGGCGTAGTTGGCTAAAGCGCTTGTCGTGTTGAGCTCGACTGCTGAGGACGGGGAGATCGAGGTTCGAATCTCGGTCGGGTGAACTGTGGGTGGTTTTTCCTAAATGGTTTTCCACTCTCCCTCCACGCAAATGCGGGTTCACTTCCTATAATTCAACCTTCCCAATTCCTAGACCATTAGCGTAGTTAGTACTTGAAGCGTATAACCCGAACGGGTAGTAAGACGNAGATCGAGGTTCGAATCTCGGTCGGGTGAACTGTGGGTGGTTTTTCCTAAATGGTTTTCCACTCTCCCTCCACGCAAATGCGGGTTCACTTCCTATAATTCAACCTTCCCAATTCCTAGACCATTAGCGTAGTTAGTACTTGAAGCGTATAACCCGAACGGGTAGTAAGACGTGGTGCTAAATATTATTATTATTATTATTATAGCGTATATTTACATATTAAAGGGGTCAATTCAAACATATTAGCTGTCATTGATTACACACGAATGTAGTTATAATACACCCATTAAACTAGAATAATCCAATATTGCCGGTTTTTACTAAACTATAAAGGCTGAAAATGGAAATTGGGGCTCATTCAAGGGATTACTATTACTATTGGGCTTAAGCAGTGCTTGAATTGGACCGGTACGCACCGAAAACCCGCTCCGGTTGATACGAGAAAATATTATGAGCGTTCCGGTTGATACAACACAAGTTTAAAGCGTTCCGCTTGCACACTAGAACGCTACTTCTTCGCTCTTTCTATCGTTTTCCAGAAGGATATCTATTCTAGTTTGAACGAACCCAGATCCTTCTACGCTTCTTTATAGTGTATTGTATTTTGTATTACACTGGGTTTTCCAAGAATTCGCTTCACGACAGAGATGACTCCTATAACAAGACAATAACTTCAGTACAAATATTTTACAGATGCTAATCTTTCCCCTCCCCTTTTGTAGTCTTTATTGTGGGGAGTATCTTTGGAAAGGGCATTTGCTGTTTCTGTTCGTAGGCAGAAAATTTCTGCCTTCAGTTTCACATTGTCTTTCATAGTCTAAATACCGTACGTACCTATTTGAAGTTTTAAACTCTGTGTCACAAGTGAACCAGCAAAAAAAAAAAAATATTTTTTTTGTAAGTACATATTTCTGTTTATAAATTATGTTTCCCGTAAAATTGTATATATCTACTAAAGTTAGGTGCAATATTTCCTTGCCGTGTAAGTTTTATAACTAAACTTAATTTCCTCAAAATATTTATTGTATTGAATGAAATGAAAAATGACAACTGGTGTCCATTTTTCAGCGGCTAAATCTTTAGAAATGCTAAGCGTATTTAATAAAAACTGAGCCTAATCAGTATAGTCATAATTAACATGCAAATTAAAGTCCCAATTTGTGATGTCAGAAATATAAAAATATGTACGATATTCCACCACGCAGGTACTGCCAA
>CABFOV010012779.1:0-10856 GCA_902141375.1 Timema poppense
TTCGAACCTCGATCTCCCCTTCCTCAGCAGTCGAGCTCAACACGACAAGCGCGTTAGCCAACTACGCCACCGAGGCGGGTCAATAAAAGTTACATTTGTCGATTACATGACTTGATATCTTTGGTGACTATTATAAATGGTTCTAAATACTGTGTTATTAAAATATTAATGATTGGATATTAATCTTAAAATAAAATATTAATTACACTTATCAAGGCTTTGGGTAGGGCTAACAACTAAGGATCCTGCAAAGAGTACATTCTAAAAATGTATAATGATGACCGGGGCAGGGGTGAAGAGGAGCTATCAATTCTTTTCCCCATTTTTATTAATATGATCGCTCTCCCAAGTACCTTTCGAATGTGTACCGGGATAAAATCAATGTTTGTTGCACAAGTCATCAAATATTGCAAAGTATTACACTTCCCCAACCCAGTTACATAATAATGCAACATTTTCTCAGAACACTGGATAGTTGTGATGTTTCAAAAGAGTACATTTGGCAACAATAAGTGAAAGGTAAGAATATGCTGTTCTACTATCTCAAAAAGAGTGCATGTTCTCCTAAAAGGATACGATTAGTAACCCTAACTAAAGACAATAGTTAGTTTATTGGAAGAACGCTGGTTCTCAACATCAAGCAGGTATATATATGGTACTCATGTTTAGATTTAATTTATAATATAAAAAACTCATTTTTAGTGATTAAAACTTTGTTGAGCACTTATGATCAGGTATAATTATTAGAGTTTTTGTGATTGGTTCAGTGATCTACAATTCCCTGATGCTGGCGGAGATGGTGATCCTTGGGATTGTCGCTAGGCTGCTGTACAGGAAAGAACTGCCAGACCTTGACTTCATAGAGTCGAGGACTCAGCCCCAACAAGTGTATGCGGTGGGAGATATTTGCATACCTTCACCAGAGAAGATTTTAGCCTCCCAAGAGCACAAGTCGGCAATGGAGCAGGATAATAACAATGTAGCATGAGTGGCTAGCAGCAGAGATTATTTTAAATTTTGAGTTGTGTCCAACAAGATATTCCTCAAGTTCACCAAGTGTATGTCGAGTTCAATAGAAAATGTGTTCAGGAGCAATACATGTTTAGTATTTAAGATAAACAATAACTAAGCATATTCAAGTAAAATCAAAATTTGTAAATTTTCTACACGTTGTATTAGTTTAAATGATAAGATTAAAATTTTTGAACAAATTGAGGATATGAACCCTACATACACATTCATGAAAAGGGTTACATAGAACTGTTGTTTTTAAGAGTGCAAAAATATTTTTGTATGGCTTGAATATTATGTTCTAATAAAGTGAAATAGCCTAGCTGAGTTTAGATCAAACACTGAGACTTTACATTTGAATACAAAAGTTACCAAAACCTTATAATTTCCTGGTATACTCTATAAACAATTTAAATAACAGGAACATTAAGTTCATTTAATGAGATTATATCTTTAGTCCTTCACTCTGAGATTCTACCAATAAAGACCTTCACTCTGGAATTCTACCAGTATCGTCCTTCACTCTGGGATTCTACCAGTATCGTCCTTCACTCTGGTATTCTACCAGTACAACCCTTCACTCTGGGATTCTACCAGTACAATCCTTCATTCTGATGCTTGTGTCTGTGTTAACAAATTGTGTAATACTCATTAGCTCACTGCTGGAATGAATGGACAAAACAGATTTAAAAAAATATTTTATATAGAAAAAAAAGTTGAGACTGCCTTGTGTTTGAAAAAGGATTTTTTTCTTTCAAAAACCGTTGCAATTATTGCACTCCTGCTGAATGTAGTTGGGTCACAAGATTATCAATGTTTGCTGCCTTTTAGCCTAACAGATTTTAACCAAAGATTTTAAGTTTCTAATAATTGATTTGACTTTGTTATTTTAACTATCTATATGCTGTAGATTTTTCTCTCTCCACTTTTATATAAACCTCTATCATCAGCTTCAGCAGTCACTTTAACAAGACAAATGACATTGAGTGGAACAAATTATATCCAAACAAACACAGTCTTGTGATAGCATGCAATGTTATTCTGTCAGTGCATAGGACATAATAATAAGTTACACTTGAATGATTACATGAAGGAGGAAATAAGGCAGGAGCTCCATGTTGTTTATATAATTACTTGTTTTAAAGTTTCGCCATATAACAGTTTAATAATTATAAGTATGTTGAAATTAAACATCATAAATAATACATTTCAAGTGAAAGTTAAAATGAAAAACAAGTAACAGTAGGGTTGCAAAGCTGCTTAGAGTTTGATAGACAAATGCTTCAGTAGATAGTAATAAGAATTTTAATCAGATATATACGTATATATAAAAATGAGGAAATAAGCAAATAATTGATATTGGTGTACAGTTATTGAAATAATTACATAATATATACTGCAGTAATAGTTTGTTAAAATAGTTAGTCCTTAGTAATTTAGCTAGTTTTGATCAGCTTCATTCTTATTTGGAAAAAAAAATACCAAGTGAAAAATAATTGTGTGTGTGTGTATGTGTATATATATATATACACATACACATATAAGTAAATGTACCAGAATCAATATCTGCACAATATTGTACACCTCCACTCTTTTTTTATATCTTGACAATGACAAAAATGACAAATCATTGAGAAATTTATGTATCAGTATTCCTTATATAACTTTTTATATTTAATTTTTGTCCAATGGCCAACTTAATTAAATTAACATGTTTTATAGAAGTCAAAGGATCTAATTCAATATAGAATATATTTAAAAATGTAAATTCGTACTTGAATGTAATGTTTATAAATAGATACAAAATAAAATTTGAGTTTGGGACATACTTTATAATGAAAGAAAGACTGATCCTATGAAAGATTAATTCCGAGTGTTTTACTAATAGTTTTTAATTTCATAATGAAAACCTATTGTTAATAAGTAATTATATTTCTGCATTTTCATTAACAAATAAACCTCTTCTCCTCGCCATCATTTACACAGCACGAGCAACAGAAGCAGAAGCAGATGCTGTCCTTCGCACTAAGCATTCCTGAACTTGAGCTACTTGGAAGATGAAACGCAGGGTTGTTCTAGTTATGAAAACCCCACTCAGATGTGCAGTCAAATGCCATCTTTGACCACAATTTAGAACTAACAGTACATCTATTGCATAGCACTAAACAAACACGTAGAAAACACGGGCAAAGATTTTATGTTGATTTAAATTCAAGACCCCGTAGTGGCAAAATTCTAAAAAACGGCCACCCGTAAATTTGATGAGCATGGTGTCAAGAGTGTTACATTTTTGTTTGTGTAAAGTAACCATGCTAGCTATTTGAGGAAATAAAAAAAAAATAGATTCTAAACTTAATAATAAAATGAAGCTATAGGTACTTAAATACTAATCATACATCTGTTCCAAAATTGAGCCCATTATGTTTATGTAATTTTGGTTTTATATTTCTCTTAAACACAAACTGATCAGAAGCCATTTAGTCCCATTGTTTTAAAATTTCTGTAATATGCTAGGGTTTTACAAAATTCTTAATCCAGCAGGTGTGGATAGAAAAGATGGAAATAAGTCGTATATTGAAAATTACAAGCTATCTTAAGTTCATGTATTTTTCAATAAGTTTTTAAAATTATATAACTATGAGTAGAGACTTTCTGCAAACCAAAAACAATTATGGACAAGTGAAAATCTAGCATAAATGAGGTAATGAAGAGGTATTCAGAGATATAACATGGGATTAATGTATTGATAAAGATGTATGTACCAATATATTTGATACAGAAACGTGATATTTAAAAATAAAATTATTAATGAATCTTATGTAAATTTTATTTCACCTTTCACAATATGATTTGAGTTACTTATGATATGAGTTGTGGCATTAATAAAAATATATGAATTTAATGTGAATAGAGATTTTTTTTTAATATGATAGGAAAAAATTCAAAGTATTTGTACCAGCAATTATTATGCTTTTAGTGGAATTAGAGGAAGGTGAGTTTAGAACATGTAAAAATAACAAAAAAAAATCTCATTATTGAACAAATAAAACCGATATTTAAATTATTGTATTGGTATCAATACTATTAACATAATGGAAATGAACTTTGGTTTTGGATATAGCTATCACTGGATAAATCTTTCAATTATATCTAATATAATTGAAAATGAAACCTAGATAAAAGAATAGAACCAGAAAGTAGAAACATTTGTATTGGTGTTCCAATGATTTTACTTTTAAACTATACAGGAATTGTCTCTTTCTTGGTGTTATTCTCAACTTTTAACTTAAGGCGAAGTCTGTGATGGGTGCATTTTTCAGGCAATAACAATTTATACAAACTAAAATATAAGTTTGATAGTTGAACTTGTTTTAAATACAAGCATATTTATTGTGATTGCACTTGAACCACACTTCACAAATATCCTGGAAGTTTTTAATTAATTGATTTGGTACTTGATAATTATTACTATTGCTAGCACCTCGTCTTACTACCCGTTCGGGTTGTACGCACTTACGCTAATGTGTAATGGTAAGATGATTGTGAGATGAAATGAAGGTCCTACAGTTTAACGTGGAATCCGAACCACGATGGAGGCCTGGTATTCCACACATTCCCAAATTGTGAATAATACACATCTTGTCAGAGGTGAAGGAAGGGTTTGGTAATCAGATAAATCTGTGCCGGAACTGAGGATTGAACCCCGGACCCCCAGCACAGAAGTCTGACACCTTACCCCTAGACCACCAGGTCACCTACTGGATAATTGATTAGCTTAGATACTGTCTGCTTGCTCTTTGCTATAGACTATTTTCTTTCAAAGAGTTTTAATGGACAAAGTCTCAGACTTTCCCATTAGTTGGCATGGCCACGTGATTAAAATCATGTACTGTGTAGATGCAATTAAAATTGCCAAGTTCTATGTGGATACAGAGTTTACAGAATATGTAGTCAAGGCTTTAGTAGAGGATGACCCGCTTCTGCGGCCGGATAATCTAAGGTCTCACTCTCGTATTAGACTGGCTGATGGCGGGGATATTGAGGTTCCTATCGCAATCTGGTGTACTGAGGATGGTTTTTACTAAATGGTTTCTCACTCACCTTCCATGCAAATGAGAGTAGATTAGCTCTAAACTGCTTCCTTCCTCATTTGAGTAACTATCATGTATGTGTATAGGGTAGTAAGACAAGGTGGTAAAAAAAAGTTGTAGTGGATGTAAACTCCATTTACCCATATCTTTTAGGCTGCACCATAGTGTTACCATGCATGGTAAGCTTGCTACCTTTCTGCATGAATAAGGGTTGGTTACAAGAAAAAGACTGTTTTAAGATTATAAATTTACTGTTAGTCATCAAATTAATATTAACTAAGACTAATAAAATGTTATGGCGCAATAATTGTGGGCTCCATATTTTCATATCATCCTTAAGGGAGCACCCAGGTAGCACTTGAGAGATTGTTTTTGAATGTATTTTTGCACTTGGTTGGGTTATTCGCATTTTTACACTAATGGGGTGGAAAGGAATTTGTAATTTAGCGGAAAGTACTAACATTTACATATAGGGAGAGCCAGAAACCATTTAGGAAAAAACAACTCCATTACACTAGAATAATGCTCGAACCCCGATCGCCTTTTCATCAGAAATTCAGTCTATTGTCTTAAACATTTGATCACCGGCGTGAGCTGCACTTCAGTGGTTGATGTCAGGATCATAATCAACTTAATGTTCACACAACATAATATAAGAGCTCGAGCAGCACAAAAAAATTAATTAATTTTGACTTTTAAAAACATAGTATCAAGTCAATTATAATTCAAAAATAAATAATAATTTCTTTTACATGTTCTCCATCATTTACAATTTCATTGCAAAGCAATTGGTTTGCAATGTATTAACTTGTCAGTCACTTACCACACTCTTAAATGGATCCATTTTGACGTTTGTCAACTGTTGGCCTTCTCGTGTCGACCAGTTTAATGTCGATCACTTGATCCTCCCCATACATAAGTTTGTCAAGCAGTTACTCTAGGTCGTGTCGACCAATTTACACACCTAGCCTTTCAAAATATTTGCTTATATTTTGTCGATTAATTGACTGGTATTTTGTTCGTCCGTCCGTCCATCCATCCATCTGTCTTTTATTTGATTAAAATAAATTAAAATAATATAAATACATATTTGATTTTATTAACATAATTAAGTTTTAAAATCATATATATATTCAATCCAAAATATTTACTCAATACTCGACTATATTAAAAGCTTGTATGAGATCGACTCAAATAAAAAAACTCGAGATCACAGACGCCTAGAAGCAGGTTTAGGAATTAGTTATTTTATTACAAAGGTTTGAATCTAATATCAATGTTGAATTGATATAACCCATTTTCTGATAAATTAATTAATTCATTTCTCTCAATATTTTGGTTTAAGAAAATGTATTTTCACAATTTATGAACAGTACTCCACAGTGACTTATGTTCCAAGCAGACCTGGACAGGGGCCTGTTCATGATGATGATGATGATGATGATGATGATGATGATAATGTACAGTACTCAACAAAGAAATGTGGAATTTTACTATTAACTAATAATATTTTTTTTAAAACAGTAAGGACATTTGATTTATTTTAGAAATATTCTTAAGATATTTAAATATCTTTAATAAATAATGTACTATTATTTAAGTGCTACCAGTAAAAATTATTTAAGATGCAATAGTCAAAAAGAGTTCCTCTAAATGTTATTGTATGAAGACAAAATTTCTTAGTTTTCATAACAAAGCAGGGTTTGGTATAATATGACTCAGTAAAAAAAAATCTGCAAGTATAAAAGTGTTGATTAACTTTGCAAATACGCCACTCTCCAATTTGTTAATAAAACAAGTTTTTTCACTAAATAGGGCCCCGTAGGGCACTATCACCAGTGAAGTGAGCCAGTTCACATGTCTTCAGTGTCCGAGTCTGAGTCGTCTTCAACGGCAGCCTTGGCGAACTTCTCGGCCTCGAGGAATATCTGATGAGGGACTCTCTCATGGAGACCATTAGTCGCGGCACCCACCCAACTTAGCTCCAACTCAAATTGTTTATCCTTCAGTTCGTCGTGAACAAGGTAGATACTAGTGACCAAACAAACATTTATATGAAAGATGAGAATAACATAGCAACAAAGCAAAAACTCATCAAATTAGAAAAAATTGTGAAAAACTTCTGTCCAAATTACTTTGAAGTTTAAACTGTAAAATTATTTTAAATAAATGTATCATGATTAAGAACCTTCTAGTAAGCAAGCCTGTGTGTGAATGTCGTTTTGATTTTGGGGAAATATTTTCCATTTTAAAAATAATTTCCTATCTCACTGTGTGTTATGTGAAGATGATTCTATACAATGGATAATATCATCTAGTCCACCGTAGCATTCAGATTATCTATCCATTTAACAAAACAAACCCATTCCTGAAGTGAACATAAGCCTCTTCAGAGGTGCAGAATATATTCAGGGACCTAATATTTCCCCAGAACATAAAATGTTATAAAACTTCCTAAAAACCATGGCACACAAAATAAAACCAAAGTTATTATTCTAGAGAGGCCAGAGAGTTTAAGGGTTATTACTGCATAGTTTGGAAAATTCAAATTTAAATATGCACTTAATTACATAAAGGAGGTATGAATAATGGAAAGACTTGGTAATTATATTTATGGATGTGGAGGAGGCTGAATAGGAAAGAGGAGTTGTAATGACAGTGAAGCATGTATGAGAATTACAGGAGCTGTGTTAAGATCAAGTTGTCCCGAATAAAAAGCGGAATGAAGCAAGGGAGTGCCCTTACAGTCTTAGACCAATAGTAATTGTTAACTGTCAAAAGGAGGAACAAGATTAGGAATGAAAAAGATTTGGGGTACAAGGAGTACATGAGATAGTAGAGGAGGCAAGACTGAGATGGTATGGGCATGTATTGAGGATGTAAAAAAGAGAGGATGATGAAGAAAATGTTGAAAATGAAGTAAGTATGTGGGGAAAAGAATCACAGGGGAAGCTAAGAAAGACATGGAAGGAACAGATAACATAAAGTGTTCAAGTGAGAGGAATAATGGAATATATTAGAGGAAGAAGAGTGGTGAAAGGATAGAGGAAAATGGAGGCATTTTACTAAACTGACCCAGCCACAGGCTGGAAACTGTTGATGATGATATTAAGAGAAGATATCATAGCTCTACTGAATCAAAATATCTATCTGTTTAGAAACATGTGTGGTCCTCCAAAAATTACACCAGTCATGTCTGGTCAATAGACATAAATGACGCTGTACTCACATTCTAGCAGCTTCCTTCACCAATTCTCTACATCCCATGTCCTGCAGTTTCAGCTTCTCAATCTCGGTCTTGGCCGCTTGTTTCGCTTTACCAACTGCACATCCAAAATAACCCTGGACATAGTCACACAAATTTCAAGTGTTACCAGACGGCTGATTTGATTTATTTCAATTTCTATTTTAATAAAATTACAAACTAATCTTTCTTTGTTATGTCTAAATGACATTTATTGTACTACAACTGTGTGTGCAATAATAGTGAGAAATGAGAGTGTGAAGGGTCTGTGAAGATTTAATTTGAGGCAAGTTTTAACGCCTGTCTGGGTTGTATCTGTATATATGCTAATGATGTAGGGATAAGATAGTGGGAAATCATTTAAGAAAAACTAGCCTCAGTACACTCAGCCAGGGTTTGAACCTAGACCTCGTCCCCAGTGGACCAAACTAAACAAGCCTGATGTTTAAGCCACCTGACTATCGATGCAGGGTGTATGAAGAAATAAGTGATGTTTTTTTGTCTCTATCAAGGTCTAGTTTATCCATCTTTCCCAGTTTGGCTCCAATTCACTATCGCGTACAGTATTTTACAATNTTATTTACACTCTTTTCATAAAAACCTATGTTTATAAATTCATATACTAGATCAACTTTTGACTTGGTGGTGGTGTTTCAACAACTATAGTTCAAGTTTTTTTTAATTGTGATTTTGATCCTGGTCTTCATTAATGTTATGTAATTAATCAACATTCTCTTTCTCTCTAGTAAATAGTAAAATTTACACATGCACACCAGTTCTTTATCTATAGTGTGATTTTTAGAGAAAGAAACTTTTACAAACTACAAATATATATTTTTGCAGTCAACATTAATGGCATTTTTCTATATTAATAGGGTAGTTTTAGGTATTGATAGTGTCTTTAGAAGACTTGACGTATGACCACAAGAGTGTAGCACCCTTTGATAGTCAAATTAAACATTGAAAAGAAGATAGAAGGGTGAGTCTTACAGACTTTCTGGTGTGTAGGCCTTGCCCTTCTATCCTATTCTCTTTTCAATGTTTAATTCAATATTGTAGTTTGGCACCATTTTCCATTCATTCTAGGTGTTAGCTAAGGTTATATCTAAGAAAATCGGACTGTACTTACATATGAAACCCCTGAAGGATCGATCATATACATAACAGGTCCATCTTGCTCGTACGTGCCCAAGATTATGCTACAGCCGAATGGTCGCACCGCACTGTACAGTGTGTAGGCGTGCATGTACATTGCCACACGCTCATTGAGGTACTTGAGCGGGATGTTTGTGCCATACTGAGCTCGATAGTTGGACGCCTCGGACCGTGCAGTCTCTACAATCTGCCTAGAGTCTGATATCAGTCCAGAAACAGCCTGCAACACCAACAACATGGAATGATTGTATTAAATATCTCCAATGTGTGAACAGTTGTTTCTTACTTTTGAAACAGAACAAAATATTTGAGAGATCATTGCTTATGGATACACAATCAACATCAACTATAAAAATGACTTTAACACAAGATTTAAAGCCCTGACTTCACACCATCGCAGCAAATAAAATGTTATTCCCTCAATATTTTCAATTTACAATGTATCTCTTATGATCAAACAAGTTCAACACACAATACATACACAATCTATACAATAACAAAATGTTCACATACATAACTATTTGTCCTAGATATGTTAGATTATTTAAAGCTATTTTAAATATTTCTCAATTTAGAGGTGTAAGCTGCAACAAACTAAAATCCTTATGAACTTAACAATTAATGTAAAATAAACCAAGCTAGAAAGATTATTACCAAAATATAAAGTCCTAAAACAAAGATAACAAAGATATCATCATCGGCCAGCCTAGTGGTATAGTGGCCCATGCCACTAGCTGCAGACCTAAAGGTTTCGGGTTCGATTTCCGACTGATATCAGGGTAGTTTTCTCAAAAGGGGAACACCGTAATTCCCGCAATCCCCGGGGTTTGATTAGTTAGGCTTAAGTTAGGTTTAACATCTTCATTTTCTTCATCTGATCGTATCCACTACTATTCACTACCTTGTCAGGACATAAAAAGAGCCTCCACTAAGAATATTTAATAGTACATTCAGGCGTCCCCCGGTACATTAGTCTTCGCTTATCTTTCCATAAACTAAGCTACAGAGTGATGAAGCCCAGACACACCATTATTGTTATTATCATCATCAACATCAGTGGGTGTTTCAGACTTTGGGGTCTGTCTAGCACAATATCTTCCATTCCTGTTGATCTCTCAAAGGTACTCTTTCTGCCACATGTCTTCAATCCACTCCTTTAGCCTCCAGGTCCTTCTGCGCTTGGTCCATCCTCCTTGTCAGTGGTCTTCGAATAGGTCTTTCACCCTTCTCCTTACTCTGTAGAACTCTCTCTTAGGCCTTCTGTCCTACATTCCCATCACACACATTGTTGTGCCTCACTGTTCAGTCAGCCTTGTATCTTTCCTCCGCACTTGCACCGGCCGCTCCAACACCAC
>CABFOV010012780.1:0-10853 GCA_902141375.1 Timema poppense
TAAAATGGATAGATTGCGGTTGTTGTTATTATAATCATCATCATCATCGTCATCGTTAACAACTTATGGTTTTTACAATGAACACACTTTACACTGCTTCCACTGTACAGGAAGGTACTCACTCTGTCTTGAAGAGCATCTATAGTTAGTACCCAATCCCCCAACCTAGGTTTTATTCTATCGGAACTCATCAGGGAGGAGTGTGAAACACGCAACGCAACCGTGGGCTTCCCCTTTCACGATGATGAATTAATGACCGGAGGACTGGATGTTGTGTCAGCTCTAGTTGCATGCTGATATAATCTGTAAGCTTAGAAAGTTCACATTAGCTAATTTAAAAGGTTGTTGTTTGTTCCAGGAGCAGCCCCGTGTCACATCTTACCCCTCCGACACCACTCATTGTCGGCCCCCCGGCGAGCCTCTCCGATCCACTGTCAGCACCCCTAGAGGCTCCTTGCCCGGTTCTCCCAATAGCTCCCTCCGAGGCAAGATCACAGTTTCCACCTGTATCGATGTTGGTCCGGAAACGGTCTACCGGCTGGTGGAGCAGGTATCTTGCTGGTTCCGTCCAGTCCGCGCGATACTTTGATTCGTGGTCCGAGGCGTAGCTCCCGCAGTAGGCTGGACTCTCAATGGGGCTCTAATCCCCGTAAGGTGGACTGAGGGCGGGTTTTCTACTCACCTCCACACAAATGCTGGTCCACTTTATCTCAAGTTACCCGTCCTCATCCCTGACATATCAGTGTAAGTTGAACATAACGGGTACAATTTGAATAATTTTAAAATTCTGAATGAAGTATAAGTTTTATTTTTAAATTATAATAAAACATACTTAAAAATTGGATCGAAAATTTTTATTCAAATATGTTTATCATATTTTGTCAAAGAAACAAAAAAACACTCTACCAAAATAATGAGAAGAAACACTAATTTGTGGTGAATAATCTCTCAAGAAACGGCTAATTAAATACAATTTCCTAGTTTAGTTTAGAAGAAAATCAAGTGTAAAAACATTATCCCTTTTAGTGCTGTAATTATACCTGATTTCTGTGCAAAGCATGACAGGACCATTTCATCATTTTTTGCAAGGTTGTACAAGAAAAATCGCCGACCGGTAATTAATGAAGAAATTTTTCAGATGGTCCTACCATTTTTATCCGCGTATAATGTTCTAAAAGAGAGGAATGTTCTCGTTCCGGTGAATTAATGCGCTCCTAATCTATCTATCGGGCAGCACCAGAACTAACGCAAATCTGCGAAAACCAATGGGATTGATATGTGACACTTTTAGCGGTACAAACCCGCCTCGGTGGCGTAGTTGGCTAACACGCTTGTCGTGTTGAGCTCGACTCCTGAGGACGGGGAGATCGAGGTTCGAATCTCGGTCGGGTGAACTGGGGGTGGTTTTTCCTGAATGGTTTTCCACTCTCCCTCCACGCAAATGCGGGTTCACTTCCTCTAATTCAACCTTCCCAATTCCTAATCCATTAGCGTAATTAGTACTTAACGCGTATAACCCGAACGGGTGGTAAGACGCGGTGCTAAATATTAATATTATTATTATTTAGTGGTACAAGGACGAATCTGCTCGTGGAACTAAAAGGGTTGATGTTCATAATAATGTCCAAGTAGTGTTAACAACTAACCTAATCTGTAAATTATCGGTAAATAGAGGTGTTCTGTCTGTTGCAACACGAGGTACGTGACAACACCCAGTTGAGCCACAAGCTGTCTCGTGTGGCGGTATCCGTCGTGGCCTCGAGCCTGCGTGATATCCTCCCTCCCCTGGCGGCCCCCCACCTGGACACAATCCTGTCCCACCTGCAAGGCCCACTCCCTGTCCCAGAGTCCATCATAGAGGAGACGTACGACGCCCGACGACTCAGGGTCATCTTTGCCGAGATGAACTCTTGCAAGGAGGACTCTCAACAGAGGAGCTGGATGCTGCACGAGGACGAGTCGACTATCCTGGATTACATCCGGGAACTCACCTCGATACTCGTGAGTGTCTCATCAGAACTAGGTGTCTGGGAGAGTCGACTATCCTGGATTACATCCGGGAACTCACCTCGATACTCGTGAGTGTCTCATCAGAACTAGGGACTAGCCCTTGTTATTCTTGATGTCTTGGAGAGTCGACTATCCTGGATTACATCCGGGAACTCACCTCGATACTCGTGAGTGTCTCGTCAGAACTAGGTGTCTTGGAGAGTCGATTAGAGGAGATGAAAACATTAGAGATTGCATTGGTTTTGTTTTCTTAATTCAAATTTCAAATATGTTGACAAGATATTCTTCCAAGATATAAGGGCTATTGTGGTTGTCAAAGTCGAAATAGATTTTATTTTAAACTCTGGGTTTGTCTTTTCGAAGGTTTGTACACCCTTAATTCTCCTTACTAAGATGATTGTAAGGATGTATGCTGGACCATCCTTACTAAGATGATTGTAAGGATGTGTGCTGGACCTGTCTAGTCTCGAGTGTACTGTGATGAACGTTAGCTCGTACCAGCGTTGATAAGATGGTTTGTCAACATCTCCCAAAGAGTGTAATGTGACGAACGTTAGCTCGTACCAGCGTTGATAAGTGGGTCTGTCATCATCTCCCAAAGAGTGTAATATCGCTTACAACCCACAGACAAACGCTGACGCCTCGGTGTCACGGCACGTGATGTCTCGTGACAAGTACCACGACGTGGTGTCCCTGACCCAGTACTACCAGATGGAGACACGGTGGAGCATCAGACAGGTGTTGCTGCAGACGTTTGGTGCTATGTGCAGCCTGGACGTTGCGGTCGTCAGGCTGTTGCTCAACTCTGTCCTCCCCATGGAGCTCGCAAGGTACCGACAGACAACCAGGGGTAGGCCAAGTCAAAGTTTTGAAGCTTCACACACTCCTAATTTCTTGGTTCAATTTTTTAAATCTCACATAACCTGAAGTATTCTAAAGTCCTACTCCTGTTAATAAGTTAAAAAGGTTTACTCACAATAAAATACAATATTAATTGTTTGGTTGCTTATCCCCTTCCTTACATGTGACTGATTTTGTATGTTGCAGAGATATGCGCAGTAACTGTCGCAACGTGACTTGTCTCACATACACCGCTCTTCTCTTAACAATGATCTTCTCCATGGGGGAGCCCATGCCCATCACCCATTCAGGTGGGTACTGAACTTGCAACCGTGAGCCTTGCGTGTCGGCCTACCTCCGAGATGTTGCGACATTATACTCGCGCTCGTAGTTAGTAGTGTCTTGAAGGCTGCCTCTAGCAGTTCCTGGAGATGTCGACACTGTATCTGGAGCGGTGCGGCATTGTTTATAGCAACCCACTTGAGCACAATGTCCAGTTTCATGACAGATGGTCGTCACTTCCTCTTGAGACGAGGAGAGATACCAGAGAAATATTTCAAATCTGTTCAAGTTTGTTTTGAGGTGAAAAAAAAAAAGATCTTGATACACCCAATTGGATACCAATGAATACAATATTGGTGTTGTCCTGGCTTGGTTCTAAATTTGTCTGGTATGGATCCCAATGCAGTATAGAAACCCCACCAGGTCTAATGTTGCCGATGTCTCCTCCTCAGACCACCTCGGTGTCGACTTTGTCACGTTTCTCCTGGAGCTGGTGGAAAATCCCCCCGACACAGACGTGGAGGAGCAAATCTCGGACCTAGTCCTGAACCTGGTTATCAGCTACAACCTGCAGTTCACCAACGCAACCGAGAACACGGTGGTCAAAGCGTTGGCGCAGATATCCGTCGCCAAGACGTTCACCGAGAAAATATTGCTCTTGCTCAATAGAGAAGGTACTTGAGTTGCATATAGCATATAGCATTTTCTTGTTCTGCTTCATTGTCCATGCTATGCCATAAAATAGCCACTCTGAGATATTAATCTTCAAGGCTTTAAATATCCATGATTCATACACGTAAAATATTCTTCTTATTACCTAATTTGATAAAAACTTGGTGACCTGGCGGTCTAGGGGGTAAGGTGCCAAACTTCTACGCTGGCGGCCAGGGTTCGATCCTCGGTCCCGGCAAAGATTTATCTGATTACCAAGGATACCCAGGATAATCTTGTGAATGTGGGGCCTCCACCGTGGTTCGGATTCCACGTTAAACTGTAGGTCCTCCATTTCATCTCACAATCACCCTACCATTACACATTAGTGTAAGTGCGTACAACCCGAACGGGTAGTAAGACACGGTGCTAATAATAATAATAATAATGATGATGATAAAAACTTTGTGCTTACATAAAATGATACAATTAAGCTTTACTGCTTTATGTAAGCAAGGGAAAAATGGCTCCAAACGGCTATATTTCACTAAACATTGAAAGGAGGACAGAAGGGCAAGCCCTGCCCACTTACCAGAAACTGTGGGCCTCAAAGTTCACAACAAAACACATAGTTATGTAATTGTTAAGGTAGATCAGTTCCCTTCTTCAGCACAACGGTTTCTCGGGTTTTGGTTTCGTAATCTCCGGCAAGAGGCTCTCCTCGGAGTGGGGACCGGGTCGGCAACGCTCTTTATAATCGCCTAGGTGACCCCGGTTCTGACGGTTTCATAGCCTTCGGCAATGCGAGGTCGCCCTCGGTAGGAACCCAGTCGGTATTCTTTATAACCGCGCTAGGCGCATGGTAACCCGGTCGGTACTGTTTAAATCTCCAGCCAACGTCCTTTTACACCCGAAACGTATGGAATAAGTAGCAGACACCGGCCCTGCGGTTGCATATTCCGTCAAAATCCGATTTTAACAAACACAGCCCATCAAACGATAATTTAGTCATTTTAATCTCTTCTGCTGAAGAGGGGACTGATGTACCCCGAACATTACATAACTATGTGTTTTGTAGTGAACGTTGGAGACCCACAGTTTCCTGGTAAGTGGGCAGGGCTTGCCCTTCTGTCCTCTTTTCAGTGGTTAATTTAATACAGCAGTTTGCCGCCATTTATGTATTATATTCTCACCGCCCGACTGTAAGCCTTTTTGAAGTTGAACCTCGGGGGGTTACTCATTTTTAAACATCTTTCTGGATTCACCTATACGTGAGAAAGTTTTAACGTTTAAAAACCTCTTTAAAGTGTTGTAGGCCGATTACTACCATACTGTGTGTTTGTGCCGATATTCTCGATATCTTTAGTAATGAACCCTGTCTCTTGTGTCCAGAGGACCCGGTTCGTATCTTTGACCACCAGCCGGCGCCACCACACTCGGTTTTGAAGCTGTTTGTGGACATTTTCACCAATGAAAGAACGTCAACTCTCTTTTATACCAACGACACCAAGGTGCTCATAGACATCATTGTGCGCCAATTGACGGACCTGTCACCAGGGGACACGGTAATTATATTAACAATATTCTTACTTAATGCCGCGATGGTGTAGGGGAAAACAGGAACATTTTCTGCACATTAGTGGTGTGTAAAGCTTCAAAAACCATATCAGCTTTGAGCTCACTTGAAAAAACACTGTTGGCTTTGACGATTACGAAGCTTTGTCAATAAAAAGTACAAATAAAATACTCAATTTATGTCCAATTATTGCTATTGAGCTGTTATGTATGTTAGTCAAATAGTTGTGATAGTAACATGATCTATCAGAATAAAATGGAATATTACAAACATGCGTACAATAAAACATTTCCCCCAGTGATTTTAATTTATAAAGTTTTATAAATAATCACAATATAATATTTATTCAAGCATAAAACATCCAACAAAATTATTCAAACTTCTGTTTGACCTTGAGAATATTTCATATGTTTGATTCGAGTTCACTTTGCCAAGAGCACATTTCACAGTCTACACTGCTGCCACTGGACAAAGTGTTTCTTGGTCACTGCATCTCACATGTTCTGGTTACACACATGTGACCTAGTTACGCTGATGTGCTAGGAGTGAGGAAAGTCACATCTTGTGTGTGTGTGTGAGAGAGAGAGAGAGAGAGAGAGAGAGAGAGAGAGAGAGAGAGAGAGAGAGAGAGAGAGAGAGAGAGAGAGAGAGAGAGAGAGAGAGAGAGAGAGAGAGAGAGAGAGAGAGAGAGAGAGAGAGAGAGAGAGAGAGAGAGAGAGAGAGAGAGAGAGAGAGAGAGAGAGAGAGAGAGAGAGAGAGAGAGAGAGAGAGAGAGAGAGAGAGAGAGAGAGAGAGAGAGAGAGAGAGAGAGAGAGAGAGAGAGAGAGAGAGAGAGAGAGAGAGAGAGAGAGAGAGAGAGAGAGAGAGAGAGAGAGAGAGAGAGAGAGAGAGAGAGAGAGAGAGAGAGAGAGAGAGAGAGAGAGAGAGAGAGAGAGAGAGAGAGAGAGAGAGAGAGAGAGAGAGAGAGAGAGAGAGAGAGAGAGAGAGAGAGAGAGAGAGAGAGAGAGAGAGAGAGAGAGAGAGAGAGAGAGAGAGAGAGAGAGAGAGAGAGAGAGAGAGAGAGAGAGAGAGAGAGAGAGAGAGAGAGAGAGAGAGAGAGAGAGAGAGAGAGAGAGAGAGAGAGAGAGAGAGAGAGAGAGAGAGAGAGAGAGAGAGAGAGAGAGAGAGAGAGAGAGAGAGAGAGAGAGAGAGAGAGAGAGAGAGAGAGAGAGAGAGAGAGAGAGAGAGAGAGAGAGAGAGAGAGAGAGAGAGAGAGAGAGAGAGAAATCAACTCAACACACCAGGCCAGGGTTTGAATCCCGATCTGTCTGTCATCGACAGTCTAATGAGAGAGCAACGTCTTTGTCACCTGCTTCGGTTCCAGTACCAGCCAATCTTTCTATTAATCCAGTGTCGGCCGTGTAAAGTGTGTTCATTGTAAACACCGGTTTGAGTTTTGTTCTCTTACATATGTTTCCTTCCTCTCTCTTGTCCCTCAGAGGAGACAGCAGTACTTGGAGCTCTGTCGCGTCGTGATGCGCAACTCCTCCTACGGAGACCACCAGCACCGCAGAGACGACATCTGCAAGTGTTTCACCCTGATATTCTGCGAGGAGTCTGAGAAGAGTGTCAGCGACCAACAACTCGTTAGAAACATCTCTAATGAGTTCCCCCAGTTCTTCAAGAAGTAACTCTTCACCGGGTGCATGAACACTCGGACAGTGGGTGAGTGTGGAACCCCACGAGCGGCTTCCTCAGAGGGTACGTGCTCGCCCACATCATACCAGTCGGACATTAGCCCGCTTTCAAAATTACTCGCCATTTATGTAGGGATGGACTGGAACGGGACGGGACGAGAGATGAATCAAAATATCGGGATTAGGGACGGGAACAAGAAATTTTAAAATTACTCTTTAGAATAATCTTAGATTTAAAATATATGGATTTCTAAACTAATATGATAAGACTTGTTAAAGTTATAATATTAAAACCAGCTTTGATGGCTGCATAGTCTAAGGCGTAGACCAGACGGCCGATGACAGGGATATTTAGTTTGATCCTGGCCGGGTGTACTGAGGGTGGTTTCCCACTCTATCCACGCAAATGCAGGCACACTTCTAAATTCAATCTTCCTCATTTATAACACACTAGAGTAATTAGTGCAGAGGTATAAAACCAGAACATAAAAACAATAAAAAAATAACGTAAAATAACGCGGCCCAGCATTCCCAAGAACCTACAAGGAGGTAGAACTCACAGCAGGTTTATAAATGACTGTTAATTAATGTAATAAATACGAGTTACAGGAACAAGCTCAGCCAATGGAAACTAAGATTGTCAGCGAGAGAAATATTTCATTGCTTGTTACATGTAGAGATGTTTTCTTTTTCAGAGATAACCATCATCATCTTCCAGTTTCCCGACTGTGGTAATCGAGTGCTCTCCGTCTTGTCCTGTCCTCCTTCATCGAGTGTTCTAGTCTTACATCTTACTCTACATGCTCTGTATAGCGCTTCCTCGGTCTACAGACCAAGATCTTCCCATCCCACATTATTATTATTATATAGGGGTGTGCAAAGTCCACTTCTTGTAATTCAAAGCGAAATCGAATACAAAAATATTCTTTAATCAGAATCAAAGTTTGAATATCTTTTGTGTTGTTTTATGGTTATAAAATAATATATCGTGCTTAATTTTACAACGTTATGTACTAAAATTACTCTCAAACTGTTTTATTGCACAATTGTTTGTAATATTTTATAAAAATCTGATGAATCAGATCACAAGGTGTGGTTTAAATACTTCGGATCACTATCATTTTGCTTAGAACGATAATATTGGAACATAAATGGAGCAATTTATCGTTCTTTATTTATTATTGAAGCTTTACGATTATTGTCAAAGCCAGAAGTTTTTTTTTTTTAAACAAAGTCTAAGCTAATATTTCCTTTTAAAGTCAAGTTGAAGTTTTGTAGCCCCATTCTCCCTTAGTATTAAACTATCAATTGGTTCATCTCTGTTAAATTTATACTATTTACATTGTATATTTAATACTATCTATTACATTTCAATCATTGTATTTTATCCAAGCTCTTTTCTTTAAGATAATGTATTGTATGTTGAAAAATGATATTTAATAGTTAAATATTCATCAACATTCCATATATTTCATATATGCCATTTGGCACTGCAACTCTCTTCTTGTCTATAACAAACTCCTCTTTATCTATGACAATATCAATTTTCTGAAAAAATAGGTTGAATTTTTCATGTTGAATGTACACATTACATTTTGTTTTTATTAAAGGAAAAGTTCATTTATTTCTGCATACAGTAGCCCCGTGGCTTCTTTGGTGCTGACTGACAGCTTTGAAAAGTTACCAGACCAAATAATGTATTCATACGCCGAACCATAAGATCTGCAAAAAACATGTGTTTAGCAGCTGTCACTTCTGACAGTCAAAATGTAGGTATATACCTAAATGTTGACTATCAGAAGTCAGCTGTGAGCTGTCAGTCAGCACCAAAGAAGCCATGGGGCTACTGTATATCTAGGAGCATCAGCAATACACATGATCTCCTATCAAATAAAAATAAAGTCAACCATTACAAATTGTGCTTCCTATTCAAAAATAAGTTTTAAAAACTATAGATGATTTAATATTATTTTGTCAGTATTTCTGGGTTGTAAAGTTGTCACCTTGTGAATAGGAAAAGAGTAAAAACAAAGGGATTTGGGAATACTTGAAATTTCAAACCGAGTCTGTCAGATTTATAGGTGTGATAATTTTGTTTCTATTATTTATAATGGATGACTCGTTTCTGTGAACTGTTGGATGGAGGTGAGAGAGGACCAGACATAAAGGGGTAGTGTGTAAGGTCATGGTTGTCAACTGGAGGAGGGTGGGAGAAAGAGGCAAACAAGGTATGGAAAGGGCCGGTCTTATGACTCCTGGATAAGTTAAAAGTGTGTCTTATGACTGCCAGATAAAATGTATTTATCCATCACATTTTTATTGGGAGGTTTAAGTACCTGATAACTTTTATCTGGAAGTTAAAACGGTTATTGGCATAGTGACATGTTGTTTTTATTGAGGTTTTGCCCATCAGGATCTGTTTTTAGGTTAAAATCTGGGTTCATGTGTTTAGTAAGCGCAGGCCTGGGCTTTAACTATATAAAGTTAGATCATTTAATTCACACTTTTATATAAACTGACAAGCTATTTATAGAGTTATATTTATATAATAACAGATTATCAAAATGTGAGTACAATAAATGAAATTTTGTTAACGTTGTACTCAACTAATGCCCACATTTTGGCAGACAATTTTACATCTGCGCCCACGTGACGCCATCTGATTCCTCGCACTCGTTTAGCCGCCATTATTTAACAAATGTTGAGCGTTGTAGCCACTCGCCAGGTTGTAGAGGTAGCAGCAGAGTTCATATGCATGCGCGCACCGATAAAAACAGTACCAACCTTGCGTTTTATGTATACAAATATATTTATCCTACATATAACTATCTGGCAGATAAATTCAGTTCATAAAATGCCTATAACTTTAATCTCCCAATAGCAATATTTAGCTGGTAGTCATAAGACCGTGCCTAAGGCTGGTAGAACACACAATAAATACAAGAATGTTCCATCTTAAAAATAATTGCAGCTTTAGCTTGATTCGAACGAGATAATGTAGGTAGAGATAGCTTCACTACAGAAATATACTTTAACTGCCCAGGTGTTATGTGAAACTGAATCATATTTAATTTTTCAGTTATAGCTTATTAAAAGTTGATCTAAGAGTGTTGCTGTTCAACAAAATCAATATTTGTTTTAATTAAATTGTAATTTGATCAACTCTATGTTCAATATCCTGGATAAAGGTGTAAATATTTTGTCTATCTTTGTATAGTTATAATATTCGTGTCCTGTATATTTACTTCAAGTCATTATACTATGTAAATAAAAAATAAATGTATATATCTTGTATTTTGTTCACAAGTTTACCCTGAAAGGTAGCAATCACTTTACATGGGTAGGTAGTGTCGTGCCCCAATTGATTACACTGTGGCCACACCATAGTGTACACCAGTAGGCCTGAATTGTGTTGTACGACTGACACAGCATACCTCGATGTTCAAGAATACGTTAACAGTTCTCTCACTCATCAACTGTTGACTGGGTCTCTGTCCTTACTCCATTCTTCCCCTCTCACTTGCACACTTTCTGTTATCTGCTCCTCCCATCTCTACTATCTCATGTACTCCCTGTACTCCTACTCTTACTTGGATAACTTCAATCCTAATCCTGTTTCTCCACGTGACAGCTAACATTCTATCCTAGTCTCTCTTACATTCACTGTCCATGTTTCTACTACATAATATGTGACAATGGGTACAAAGTACACCCTGTATAACACTTCTCTTCTCCCTAGCAGGTCTCTTACACACCTATAGAACAACTCTCCATAGCAGGTCTCTTACACACCTATAGAACAACTCTCCATTACAGGT
>CABFOV010012781.1:0-10850 GCA_902141375.1 Timema poppense
TGTCTGTGGCAGTGGACAGAAAAGCTCCATATCCACAATAAAGTCACCGTTTTATCCAACATAAGAAAAAGAATAAAACTAACAATGGAATTTAGTTCTAAAAATAATCATAGGTAGCGCTAAAGATCCTGTATGATTGTAGAATACATCATAGATACCGCCAACGAAAAATAATAATTCAACTAAAGAAGTTAAGCGGACTGAGCTTCTCCACAATCTCCCAATAGTTAAGCGGACTGAACTTCTCAACAATCTCCCGCTGGTTAAGCGGACTGAACTTTTCCACAACCTCATAAACGTTTATTCAAGTGGAAAACTGGATCTGAGCAGGGTGAAAACTGTAGAAATAATAACAAAATATAACCATGATAAAAATAAGTAAATAATTAATAAATGCGCTTGAACAAGATGTAACCAAAGTGAAAATAAGTAAATAATTAATAAATACGTTTGAAAGACATTATTAGTACAAATTATCATAAAATATGGAACCATATTTAGAAACATTTGAGATATTTAACTTTGAACTTATATCAAAGATGAAAATTGTCATCTAAAATCGACAAGTTTAAGGTGCCACAGTTTCTCTATTTGAAATTGCGGCTCGAGCCCACTTGGTGGTGTAGGTAGTACTAGGTACCTACAACAACCCTACATAGTCGTGGAACCTGGATCCTCTGGAAACTTTGAGATGTTTGACTTTGAACATACATAAGACATGCAACTAGTCGTCCTAAATCGCCAAGTTTAAGGTGCCACAGTTTCTATATTTGAAATTACACATACAATCTTAACGTTATTTTATCATCACAAATTAAGATTGTAATGATATAGAATTATACATCTCAATAATTTATTATTCACATCTTTATTCAAAATTACGATATTTTAAATGAGAGCTGGTAGTAAGATTTATTTGTGTTAAGTTGTTAAGCTGCAAGGTATGGCGACAACCTTCTACGTCTCTGTTTAAAAGACAACGCAGTTTTGTGAACAGAAACGCACCTGGATGACCACACCTTTATTCTTTTAGGAAGCTTTGAGAAGGAAATGTCGCTTGATATACCCCTTCAGGGAACGCATCTCTTCAATTTCCTTCCTGACGAGGAGCCGTGCAAGTGGAGTCTATGACATCTTAATCTGTGTTCTAAATCTCACGTATCGGGAATTATCATGCATATAAAGTAATAGTCAGGCTTTTATTAAAATCTACAACGTGTGAAATATCTAGAAAAAAACTGTTTATCTACTTAAAATTAAAATAACTATAAAACACCAGAACTTTTAATTTATAAAATAAGACATAATCCCTTTTTAATTATTATAATACAGAACAGCAAACTTGGACCCAATTCAATCATTATATCAAATGTCACTCTAATGGTGGCGTACAAACATTAATATATCAGGCTAGCTGTTTAAACGTTACAATATTCGATATTTATTTGTTTTACCGTTCGATCTTTTAAATATGTTGCTGGTTTTCTTGCATACACGATAGAACGGAAATTTCACTGTAAACTCTGCAGGAATACATTAACAAAGTGTGATGCCAACATGGAGTCATGGCATGATTTTCTAATTTTTCATCGAGCATATCTCAATAAAGGGCATGATGACTTAGGGAATCTCAAATCCCCTACAGATATGTTCACACACATATCCTGGAAACAATTTATTGAGCAATTTCCTTATGTGCAACACAAAGAAGGTATTGTACATGTAATGTTAGGAAAGTCATTGAAGAAAATAAGGATAATATACCCTCATTGGCTTAAACAATGCAAATATCACAAACTATTTTTCACAAAGCCACCTCCTTAAAGTTATAATCCACAATCCCTTGCTGTGGACTGCAAAGGAGAATATTTAATGTTTAGGGAAACCGACGCAGAAAATACGGAACGTATTACACCAATAATCTCATCTCGTTGAGTGAACTTTGGAGAGTTGAGTACTTGTGACTTAACGCTGATTTTGATCCCCATTAAATGTAATAAATTAACTGTTTTGTCTCAAAAGTAATATTTGTATTGTGTTTCATTTTGAAACGTTGAAATAATGTAAGGATTTATAAAAAATAATTTAATGTTGAATAATTATGAATGTGTTACAAACAAAAAGAGCTGTTTGGCTTATACTTTAGGTTAACAACTTTGAGTTTTAAATAGTAGGCTGAGATGGGAGGTATATTTCAATAAAACTTTTTAGTGGTCATAGTCTGTAAAAGCTCAAATATGTACCGGTACCTAGCTACACACTCTTTATAAGACTATAGAACTATAGTTGATAAGTTAAATAAAAATAAATACAATATTCAAATAATAGGACATTATGACTGTAAAGACTCAAAAACTTACATTAGTGACCAATGTTATATTTACTACTTTTTGATACTTAAATTGTGATTATTTTACTCCATAGTGCCATTGCTCCTTTAGTTGAAAGTAATTTTAAGAATGTATAGCAATGTATTTGCACCACCGAAACGTATCTTTACGTAAATAGACAATTTATACTTTCTCTCGACACCTTGAAAAGAAAATTACTGGGATATTAAAGAAATTGAAGTCCACATTTTGATAAATATCAGCCCCCTGAACCCAAAAAAGCGTTTTTTGCGATGCCGTCTGCCTGTGAATCTATATCTAGGCCTAGAGCCGACATTATTTTACTGATCTGGATAAAACTAGTATATATGTTTTTTGTAAGGTTTCCCCAAGGATTTTTTGGAATTAAATATCTTACCTGAAAATTGAGGGTAGTTTACTGAAGGCAAGATAAAGAGAAAACAAGTTATCTCGAAATCTGATGAAATGATTTTTATTAAATTTCGTATCTGGGCATTGTTTATCACTACAAACTAAATGACCGTTCGAATCATCTATGAACATAATTTTAAGGGTATTTTACATAACAGGTATTTCCAATTTCAATCATAACCTTGCAAGTATTTGAGACATGAAATAACTCACTATTTTAAAGTTTCAGTAGAATTAAAATTTAAAAAAAAAGCCTTCACTTGAAATAAATTTTTATAAAACCAATAAATTACGTAGGGTTTTTTCATTATTTTCAACTTCAGTCCCCCCAAAATCCACCTACGTAAGGGATCGTAAGATTTTTAGTTCTCCCCTCACCCCTTTCCAATTTTACGTAAAAGTGTTTTATGAATTGGTAAATTATATTATTTTATTGGATTGGTGATGTGAAATAATTAAATACTTATTGCAGTAAAATTAGGTGTAACACATCATTAGTAAATGAGAGTTTATAGTTATGTATGTATATGGACTACGCTTTAGCGCCATCTGCCATCGCTAGGTGCAACCTTTTTGACCATGCGTTAGTAGAAGTTTTTTTTTTTTTTAGATTTTGTCTCACCATAAACAGTGATACAATCCTTAGTTAAGATGAATTCTGCCTACCCCATGAAAACGTAAGAACATACTGATCACCCCCGCTCCAAAAAATCCTTACGTAATTTATGGACGGTCCCTAGCTTCCGAGATATTGGCAAATATATATGTATTTTTTAAATTGGGGTCTCGGAAAGCGAGAGTTTATTGTTATGCTTTTTGATGAGCAGAATATCTCTGTAAAATATGAATAATGAACAATACGTTTCTTTCATTTATGCCTCTTGGTGGAATGTGATGCTCTTTTTTTCCAACATGTTTCTGCGAAAAAATCTATTATCTGGTTTCATAAATCTTGCGAATTTCAAGTAAATGTTTCCATTTTTGGACAAAGTAGAGAGAAACATTGTGTGTTACACCATACCATTTATTTATTGAAAAGGCTTAGTTATTAGCCTTAATAATATGGAAACTAGTTAATATTATAAAACTTATAGACTAGTTTGTAGTTTTGTCTTTATTACTACATAATTTCTCACATAGTGGATACCAAAACTGATATATTGAAAACATTCTTCCTGGTGTAATCTTGACCAAATAGTCCCTTTCAACTACTATTTAAAAATACTGCATCTAAATATTAGAAGTATAAATCGCAAATTTGAGGATTTATGTTTTCTCTCTTATATTAAACTAAATGTTGATTCAATAATATCATCACGAGTGTGGATATACCGGGATGAGACATTATTGCTTGAATTCCAAACTACAGGGCCAATTTTGCCTGTAGTTTAACATTTAGGTTCACTAACCTGAAGGTAGAATCTAATAGACGAGAATATGACCTGAGCAAAACTACCTAATGACCATTAATTATGTATACTAAGTGGTTCGAGGAAACTTCTGCTGGGTGCATGTGGAAGGAATTTGGTATGACCATCAAATTAAAGACAATGTACAACTTAATCGACCCAGCCCAACCAGCTCAGTCGTTGCTTCCATGAAGTTATGGAACCTTTACAAAAAAAAACCAAATATAATGTACTTGTTGAAGTACTACCACAACTTAGCTAGCGGAGAGCACGAAATAAACATGCCTGTACAAAATACACTTAACCCAACAAAAAGAATACTCATATAATATACTATAACTATTTTGAAACAACTAATGGAGAAATAATGTATATAATGGCTCAATAAAGATGGTTGATTTATTTTATTGTAATAACAGTATTGTAGCCTACCTCTCCAGCCAGCCAGTAATATACAAAACTAAGTACACTTTCTCCCTCTTCCCAAGGGTGTTAAATTTTCATACAATTATACAAATCCTAATAAACAGTGAGGCGTTATTAGAAAAGGAAAAAAAATCCAAGTACAGTCCAATCAAAATATAATCATATATAAGTTTTATCCTCATTATACAACCACCCCAAACTAATGAACTGTTCCACATAGGCTATCTATGACGAACAAAACATTTACACATTTATGTAGTTATCCTGTTTTTTATACACCTATTGAAGTTCTAGATTGAATAAAGAAAATAAGGTCCTCAGTAATGGAGGCAAAAATACGAGTCATAACCCTTGAGGAGCAGCTTAGCGGTTGATAACTTTAGCTATCCTTATGGCACCAACCATACTTACTTTCCTGGGTAGATCCGAGAATTTTTCTTTAACAAATTCAGGGGGAAATTTACGTTACAAGTAACAAAAAAAGTGAAGTCTATCCTGAACAGAACCGGGCTCACCATTTACGTTTTTTGTTGTAGTCAAGCGAATTTCCAAAAAGGTATCCAAACACGCTTACACTCGTGTAAAAAAAAAATTATTATATTTTGGCGAATGTAGATAAAATCCAAAAAACAAGGTCCTTTTTCCAGCTTTACTTCGGTATGCACCTTCTTAACAGACAATAAAAGTTTATAATATGTGTAGATTGGCTTGGATGGCGACGGACTAAAAAAAACACGTCCTCTCACCTCCATCACTTAAAAACCTAATGTCCTCTACAGAATTCTCCCATCCGGGCCCTATTTCCGGGTGTCTTCCCAGAATTACCCAAAAGTCGCCCGAAAAGGGCGTTAAGATTCCCGCAAAAAAAATCCTAACTCCTAATATAGCCTTTTTATAGCAAGTATTACATTAGGGAAAATGCTTAAAATTAACAATAATAAAATTATGATTACTAAAACAATTATAGAACAATTATAGCCTTCCTTCACGACAAAAAATACCCGCCAGAAAATAATAATAATAATGATAAAAAAAACAGATTCATCCTCCCTCTCATTCTACCCTCGCGTGGCAGACATGTCCACCTAGAACTAGAGCTATTGAGATATTGTTCAAATCATGTCTTTCAGATTAAAAAATGTAACTAACTTTACTACAGTGGTGTCCAAAATTTTGTAGTTTATTACCACAACTTTTCTCTCTGCGGTCATTGCGACCCTTTGATAACTTAAAAGCGTTCAAATCCTGGTTTTTAAGTTTTTTTCGCTGTGTATTAATACTATCTGCAGTTAACTACACCAGTGGGATAGGTAAAATTTAGAGGAAATGTACACTTATTTTCTTGGAGGAATATTAGAATAAACTACCCCTGGCCAGAATTAAAATCCTTATTTCACCTTCACCAACAAAGCAAACCGAGAGAGCGTGTCACTAAACCCGTATGTCCACTAATGCTTATTTTAATTACTATAAATTGTTTATAATAATGACTATATGTGACTAATATGTAGTAAAATAGAATCAACAGGCCCGAGGTTGGGGGATAATTTTTACATTATGCTAGCAGGGTTACAAGGCTGCCACAGTAAACAAGTCAGCAAGAGGCTATCAGAACGGAATAGCCAAAAGAAACCTAAGCAGTGACTTGGTCGTTTTTAGCACTTTAACAACTTACGTTTCTATTAGAATTGTGCATCTTCTTATAGTTATTAAAATATTTGAGAAAGTAAATATAAAGCTAAAACACGCTGCGACCCCCAAGTTGGAAACCGCTGCTTATTATAACACAGTTGTAAGCAATATTTAACTAGTTGGCTCCCGGAGATGTAGAACTCGCTCGTCACTTTATTAAAGAATTAGAAATTTGATCATATTTATCTAAAAACATTGTCAACTGTAAAATAAAGCAATAAGATGAAACTTATAGATATTTCTACAATATTTTGATACCTGTCTACCATTGCCCTGCTTCATAAGCTCATGGGAGTTGCCCTAAAATGTTAATACTGGTACGTCAATAAACTATTCAAAACATGTGGTAATTTAGCGCGTGAGGGTGAAGGGGCTTCCCCTGACATTTTATTAAATAACTTATGGCAAATCAGAAATCAGCACGCTAAACAACATGGTTATACGAAATTTCATACAAATCGAACTCTAAACAACACATTAAAAAATGTATCCCAAATTTGAAAATGTTAAAGGATGGAAAAAAATATTATTTCTTTGTTTAATGTAGTCTACTGAATCAAATGTAAAATTATAAGCGCTATAACAATGTAACACAGTTCTATTACTCCTTTTCCTTAATTGTTGCCTTAAGCCTATTTAAATTACTTTCTTGAAATCCTATTTTAATAAACACTGAAATTAGATACCTACATCAGTTCAATTCATAATAATATGGATACGTGATAGAAAAATTAGTGTGTATTTCAGAAATCAAATACTAACACTAACATCAATGTCCTCGTTTAATCAGTCAGAACTTTCGATAGGAAAACAAAAAGGTTTCGTGACATTCACTGCATTTATGACTTCAAAATTTAATAAAGCCCTAATTAAGGCATTGGCTGCACAACATGATAATTTGAATCATAAAACTGTGACAGTCTAGCAGCCACGATAGTAACAACTAAAAACAATAAACCATAAATAAAAAAACATTGGCTTCAAGCATAGCTGGCTGAGTGAAATTTTGCTACTGGGCAGCTCATGTTCCCTTATTATTCGTTTCTATACCTCATTAGGCATACACTCACAGGCCACTGTCTCTACCTACTGACAACGGCGCTACTAGACTACTTGATTAACTAAGATTTCTACAATCTACTAAACAAGGAATATCCTTTAAATATTTGACGATTTTTGAAGTTGGGATTTTTTGTAGAGTAGGGATCAACAGTTGGGAAATTTTAAATTTGTCTTTCCAAGTTTTTGGTTAAAGACTTTCATAATATAAAGTAATGGGGTACAGAATAAGCCTATAATTTCTCAACTTCAGCTCTCAAATCTCACAAAATTCCCAACTTTCAAGCTTTTAACAAACATTGGTGGTGGGGGTGACACCCCCTCACCCCCACCCAGTGCAATGCCCCTGATTCTATTTCTGACCAAGACCTGGCATTTTCCCACATGGGCTGGTCCCCACATGGGACAAATATGCCCAGAACTGAGCCGGATCTGGGGCAAATATGACATTCCCAGATCTGGCCAATTCCAGTTCTATTATTTTCCCACATGGGATAGAAACTTTGGCACCATAAACTTAACGATTTTATGTTGCTAGGTTCATTTGTTATGTAAGTTCAAAGTCAATTATCTAAAAGCTTCCAGAAGAACCAGGTTCTACGGCTATGTAAGCACCTAATACTACAATCCTCACCAAGTGTGCTCATCCCGCAATTTCAAATATAGAAACTATGGCAACTTAAGCTTGGCAATTTTATGTGACTAGGTTCAGGTGTTGCCGCAATTTCAAATATAGTAATTGTGGCACCCTAAGCTTGGCGATTTTAAATCGAGGTTATGTTTTCAACATTTTTTATTTTATTTAAGTTCCTGAAAGAACCACATTTTCGTAGCGCAGATTAAAATTTGTATAATAATTTATATTAATCATGAATTTTAAAGTCAT
This sequence comes from Timema poppense, assembly GCA_902141375.1. Classification (NCBI taxonomy): domain Eukaryota; kingdom Metazoa; phylum Arthropoda; class Insecta; order Phasmatodea; family Timematidae; genus Timema; species Timema poppense. Next base: position 8,235 of record CABFOV010012781.1, read on the forward strand.
TTATCAATTATTTACTTATTTTTAATATATTAATATCTGGTTATAATTTCTTTAGTTGTCACTATATGCATATCCTTTTTTTCTCCCCAGAATAAACGTGTATGTGGTTGTGGAAAGTTTCGTCTGCTGTCTGCGGCGACACATGTACAACACTGTCAGATATTTCTTATGAGAAGTTGACAACACTGGCTACCTAACTATGACAAGCGCTGAAGTACAAAAAAAAAGTCTCTTTATTTCGTAGCCCTGTATTTTTTTAAGTATTTAAATATTTCTTGGAAGTTGGAATGTTTTTAAAAATATATGTTGTTAAATAATATATGTATTTTCAGGTTTGATCTTAAGAATCAATAATGGAAAAGTCTAGATAAAAGTATTGATTCATCAAAAATATCGAGTGTTTAACTATCGATTATAAAACTCGATATTTTAAATACAATAAATCGAAAAATTTATTTTTAATCACCGCATTTCTAATATGAATCCGAGTAGTACTTAATTGTGTGTACATATATATTACTAATGACTATAATCAATTTCAAAAATTGAAAACAAATAACCACCACAGTTGGTGTGTAAATCATAATAATATAATTTTTGTGAAATGAGTCCAGCACACTGTTCCAGTGTAAACATGAACGGTAATTAGTAGATATCACGAACTTTGTGAGTTGATGTAAACAAACCTTTTCTACATTGTTATTGGCCACCTGACTCGCCTAGCTGTTAAAGTTCGACGAAGCGTGGCCAATAAAATGAAGTATGTTCAAGAGCGGTTTGTTTAAATCAATTCTCAACTTAATTTGTATAAGCTACAAATCTCTTACATTCCAATTTATGAGTATGTATAAATTAAAAATTAAAAAATTACTTACTTTTAATAACCCAACTTTACATAACCTNAAATTAAAAATTAAAAAATTACTTACTTTTAATAACCCAACTTTACATAACCTAACACAACCAAAAGTAATAAATTAACACAAGTAAAACACTTTACAAAATAAAACTATACATTATTACAAATAGAAATTTAACAACTTTTACCATTACTCATAAAGCTATCAAAAACCATTGACAGCCCCATAAGAAAATACTTTGACTTTGTTAATAAAAAAACACATAAATTTGACTTTTTATAACATCTAACCTTGAATACTAAGAAATTTTTTGGGGAAAAGCTATAAAATAAATAGAACTAGGCCTACATATAAACTTATCGTGATTTAATGAGACCAAACATAATTGTAAAACAAGGGAATGTTGTATGTTGAAAATTAGCATGGTTAAAAAGCATAGAAATAGGTAAAATTAATAATGCATTAAAATTTTATTAGACCTAGATCTAATCAGTCGATATAGCTCGTTTGTAGGCGTTGGCTGACTCCATGGAGTTTTAGATCTAATTAATGTGTCTCATTCTAATAAATATGGTGGACATAAACCAATGTAAATAAATAACTTATTAATCAATAGTTTATGGGATGTATGGGGGTAACTAGACATTAACCGGCCCACAGGAAATTTTCAAAAATTTTATTTTATTTATTTACTTATTTAGCATCACGTCATACTACCCGTTTGGGTTATACGCCTAAGTAATAATCGCGCCGATGGGCTTGAAATTGAGAAGATTGAATTTAAAGGAAGTGAGCCCGCATTTGCGTGGGGGGAAGAGTGGAAAACCACCGTACCGAAACTCGAACCTATCTCTCCACCCTCGGCAGTCTAGCTCAACACGAAACTAGCGTGTAAGCTAACTAACTTACGCACCAAGGCACACACCATGCGTTTCCCTCCACACCTTCATGCCAATAATCACACTTGTGCAGCCACATGACAAATATTGTCTATAAGGACAAATTGTTGAAATAAATTTGCACCGATACCATACTACAAATGATTATGATGAGAGTTTTAAAAAAAACAAAAACTACCTGTGGTTCTTTGCTACTAGTTTACTAAAAACTTAGTACATCTAATCCTTCCAAAACTATGTTAGGTCATCATCATCATCAACTGTTTCCAGCCTGTGGGCAGGTCTGTTTAGTAAAATGCCTCCATCTTCCTCTGTACTTCCACCATTCTTCCTCCTGCACTCTCCTCCTCTCACTTGCACACTTACTGCTATCTGCTCCTCCCATCTCTTACATACTTCATATCCATCAATCTTCTTGGAACCCTCTCCCCTTCCATCCTCATTACGTGTCCGTACCAGCTCATCCCAGCTTCCCCTACTATCTCATGTACCCCTGTATCTGTAATGTGCTTTAAATGGTACCTATATACATGGTATTGGCATAAAAAGGGCGATATCCAACCGTTAAGACATAAGTTATTAAAACTAAGTCCGTCGCCTTGGCTCATTCTCTAGCGTGTCTTTCTACTGAGCTACAGTAGCCCCATGCCTTCTTTGGTGCTGACTGACAGCTCACATCTGACAGCTCAAAGCTTTGAAAAGTTACCAGACCAAATTATGTATTACTACGCCGAGCCATATGATCTGCAAGAACATGTGTTTAGCAGCTGTCACTTGATGGTCAAAATGTAGGTATATACCTAAATGTTGACTGTCAGAAGTCAGCTGTGAGCTGTCAGTCAGCACCAAAGAAGCCA
>CABFOV010012782.1:0-10849 GCA_902141375.1 Timema poppense
TATAATATTGTTTTAAATTCTGATCTTTCTAGTCTGTTTCCCCTTTAGTGAAATATGTTGAATTATAAGATTATTTCAAATTCTGATCTTTTCAATCTATTTCACCTTTAGTGAAATAATATGTTGAATTATAATAATACAAGATCTAATCTCTTTAGTCTATTTTGCCTTTAGTGGAATATTATGTTGAGTTATGTTTCAAATTCAAAACTCTCTTGTCAATTTCGCCTTTAGCGAAATTCTATGTCAAATCATGAAAATGTGTCTAATATAAATATGATGGTCATATTCATATATCATTAATAGTTATGGGTAATCATAATGTTTGCGATATGGGCAACCTACTCTAGTGGTTTGTTATGATACATATCGATCCCTATACCACTTTACGTTATACCATATGTGATTATTTTGATATTCAATCATTGTACTTCTTTTATATTTTAATAAAATAAAATACTGTTATTCTCTTGTAACCTTTCTGACTATTATTTCTGGGCTTTAAAGGTAGTAACAACGCCGCGCTAGTTGCTGTAGCTCAGGCGAGCCCATATTTGACCAGTAGACATGTTGCTGCGCGGGTTGTGGTTGACTTGTCCAAAGACACAATTTTGAAGCAATTAAGAAAAGGAAGGCTCCATTCATTTACTGCTGCTTCAAAACAGAGATTAACAAAATGGCAGAAGCTGGCTCGACTGAATTTTGTACAAAAAAAAACTTATAACGGCCATCATAATATTGGAGGAGAGATATTTTTACTGTTGAGAAGGTATAGAGTTCATCAAAGGATGGTCGTGTGCTTGTGTATCGTCCTAAAATGCTGGTTTTCAACCACCATATGTGCATCAACGCCGTTATAGGGGTCGCCTCTCTGTCTCGAGCTGTGGATGGATTTCACCTGCTGGTGTGGGAGTAATGTGTAAAATAGATGGACATTTAGGTAAGGAGCAATACGTGTGTATCTTGGATAACGATATGATGCCTTCTATACGGAAATAATTTCCCGCTGGACCAATTGTGTATCAACACGACCGCTCACCTGTTCATACTTCTCGGTTAGTGTAGCAGTGGTTTGCAGATCATGGGGGTGAAGGGAGGGGGGGACATTCATGTTAATCCTTGGCCTCCATGTGGCTATGATATGAACCCAATCGAGAATGTATGGGCAGAAATTAGTAGGATACTTCGGGAACGTAATCTGGATATCAGGAATTCTAATCAAATTTAGGATGAAGTTGAAGCTGCTTGGGAAGAACTCTTTGACAGCTCATGGTATGTTGCAAGACTTATTAATTCGATGCCAAGAAGATGATATAGTGTTGTGGAAGAAAAGGGATTTTGGGCATGTCACCAGCTTAAGGAACTATTCTAGCCTAACCGCCTGGATCACCGTATCCTGTTGGGGAAGTGAGGACAGCTCATGACAAACTAATAAGACCATGTTCTTACTATTTTTTATGTTATGATTGTGTGTTAACACCTGTTCAGGTTCTACGTGTAATTGACAACTACTCTAATGGGGTAAGGATGATTAAGAAAACATATTAGAGGTAATCTACCCCCATTTGAGCGGAAAGAGAGTGGGAAACAATTTAGGAAAAATCACCCTCATTGTACCTGACTAAGATTCGAAACCATATCTCATATAATTTATTTATTTGGTCTATTTAATGTGCACTTTACATATTAATTTAATCATAGTATAATTAGGGGAAATGTTTAGTATGTTCCGTTACTCCTCCCCTTTATAGAAATGAGTTAACATAACTGGAATGGTAACACAGGCCTGCGATCAAAAAAATACAAGGGAACTGATAGCTGAACTTTATTGATTTTTTAGTGCTGATTTAAAATTAAAATAATGAAAATGTTCTTTCTCGTCACGTTTTCTTGAAAAATTCAACTTTACTTGGATTTTTATGAACATAAACCATAAAAAAAAATTCTTCGTTGAATTTCTTCCTTCCTTGCCTGACCATCATTCTACCGTGTTGAAACCTACAGAATACCCCTCTGTGACACCTCCCCGTCGCAACCTCTCCTTACCAATAGCGTCGCGCGAATCCTTATCTCAGTTATTTATCTTGGTTCGTTGACCTCGCAGGAACGCTCGCCAAGCGAGCGTAATCAGCAGTCACCTTCTATTTTTTCGAGCTTTATCTAGATTGATCCTGAACGTGTTATCTGTCCTAAGACTGAATTTTCTCGACTTTTCTGGAGTCATCAGAAAAGATATAAAAGAGATGTCCTCATGAGGGACTAAGTTAATCTCTCTTTAACCCAGAAGATCGTGTACTTACCGTGTTCGTAATAAGATCAAATACGTGGAATTTTTTTAAGCTAGTCTCAATTTTTCTTTCGTGTGTAATGTCGTGCGTGCGCTGATACAGTGACAAGTGGAAACTTCATCACAGAAACAGTTTTAACGGTTGCTTTTCTCTGTGCATTTCGTGAAACATGGCTTCGAGTTCAAGACGTTGTGAAAATTTGCCAGATGACTTTTGTTACATATGTGGTTAATATAGTGTTATTAAAAATCGCATGAGGAGCATTAAAAACTATGTAAGACAACTTTACCTTGTGTATTTTGGCATGAAACTCGGAGACCAGGACAAATCATTGGGCTCCTCATAAAGTGTGTGTGCAGTGTCTCAATGATCTACACTTATGGATCAAAGGAAAGAAGATTTCTTTACGATTTGGAATTCCTATGACATGGAGGGAGCCGATAAACCACTCTGATGATTGTTACTTTTGTTCCTTTCATGTCCGTGGGTATAACCGCAAAAATCAAAAGCTAATCTCTTATCCTGATAACATTCCATCGGCCATACGTCCCGTTCCTCATGAATTATAGTTCTATAATTAAAAAAATTGCTCAAGTTGCTTGATTCATCACAAAACGTAGCGTAGACATACTTACTACATTACAAGATGTATGTGCGCAGAAGGGGAAGGGAGACACAAATGTTATTACAGGGACAGTCATTATTTGCAAGTGTCATGAATTATTGTGTATTAGCCTGATTGTGGTTTTAAGTAATCATAATTATATTCTTCTTAGTTTAACTCGTCATGATGAAAAGCTATACAATATTTCTAACATATCCTATTTACATACTTTAAATTGTTCGTTTATATAATGGGGTTTGTGTAATTTAGTAATGACCAGCAAATATTAATTATTTCTCCATCCTTAAACCCCAAAACAGTTGTAATATTTTATGTAACTTAACTACCTAACGATTATAATATGGTGATAGCAACATAAACTATATCATATAAGTAATTAAGCCATCCCTTCGACTCCACCCCACCCTACGTATACAAGCATAATTAATTCACGTGAGTTCCAAATAAACTGTTGTGTGCTAATACAAAGAAGTATTTTTTTATCATTTCTCTTTTAGAATGTAGCTTTCTTCCACTCTGCATACGGCAAATAGAACATCGAATCTAAAACTACCACATAGCAACGCGTTTAGATGGAAATTAGTTGGAAATACCCACAAACCTTCTGACCGTCGTAATTAACTCATTAGTGTAGAGATAATTAATTAAAAGCTGTTTGAGGTGATTGGGTCGTGCAAGGTCACAGAAAGGAAAATGTGTTGATAGACTAGATAGGAAAATAGGGGCCACTGCGAGATAAAACATGAATATTTAATTAAGCCCTTTATAGGCTATTCTGAAAGCATTGAGTTAGTCAACTTAACAATGAATACAGAATGCAGCTCGTTTATAGGCTATTCTGAAAACATTGAGTTAGTCAACTTAACAATAGAATACAGAATGCAGCTCGTCTATAGGCTATTCTGAAAACATTTAGTTAATCAACTTAACAATTAATACAGAATGCAGCTCGTCTATAGGCTATTCTGAAAACATTGAGCTAGTCAACTTAAAAATTAATATAGAATGTAGCTCGTTTATAGGCTATTCTGAAAACATTGAATTAGTCAACTTAACAATGAATACAGAATGCAGCTCGTCTATAGGCTATTCTGAAAACATTTAGTTAATCAACTTAACAATTAATACAGAATGCAGCTCGCTTATAGGCTATTCTGAAAACATTGAGTTAGTCAACTTAACAATGATTACAGAATGCAGCTCGTCTATAGGCTATTCTGAAACAGCTTATTGATGGTCATTACAAGTTCTAGTTCAATCTTGAGCCTGTATACTAAATTACCCATTGAGTTATTTCGCTTTATTGACTTTATTTTGACCTTGAACATGTTTCCAAATTTTTTTTCCCACCCAGTGAAACCCTGAGCTATTGGATTTCTACTCTGGATAGGTTATGGTTTTTGTCACTCAACCATCTTGCATATGAATGTTAACGTATTAATAATGTTTATGATCGTAACAGCTCTTTGGAACTCGCTCAAAAAATGACCAGATTCTCCGACCTTTATAGGTTTTACTCCGTGAACGATTAATTAATGCTTCAGGGACTGGATAAACACAGAAGTATCAAAAACAAAAATTCAACATATGATCAGACATAAAACATAGACGTGTAATATTCATTCTTGAAACAGCCTATCCTCGCTCGTTTGGATGATTTTTTTGACTACTATTCGTTTATTAAGCCCCATTATCTAGAATGTTGTTCTCGCGAGTTTTTTCAGCTAGCAAATATAGGGCAAGGCATAAGGGCTTATGGGACAACCGTGGTATATATATGTTCTTGAATCCTACAATTCACGTATCATCAACATATTTGAGACGGGAATAACAAGGGACTAGGGACACGCGTGTCGTAGACTTTATTTCACAAACATTAGTGATAATCCATAAACAGGCAATGGGATCACAACCATACATCACATTCACAACCAATTTAGGACAAGAGGGGCCAAAGGGACAGCTTTGTTGTGGACGATTTCTTATAAATCATTTAAAAAAATAATACATCTTACAATAGTATTGGGCTGAGGATCAAGAAACGCAGCTGCATCCAAAGTATTGATTATAATGGTAAAAGGTGAAACCAATTTATAAACATTTTCTCTCAAACCAAAGACCTACAATCGTATCAGATTGAGGTTCAAGTACCACGCACATTCATAAATAAATATTGACACAATAAGATCCTAAGGGACAACCAATCGTATCAGATTGAGGTTCAAGTACCACGCACATTCATAAATAAATATTTACACAATAAGATCCTAAGGGACAACCATGCTGTGGGCGATTTCTTGCACCAAGTATTCTCTATTTAACAAAAGTATCGCAACAATGATAGAGAGCACCATAGCAGCACACAAAGTAAGGACAAGAAGGTTCTAAGCGTGTCACACGCAGGTTCAAGTACCACCCCAGTGAGGGTGATTACATTTTCTGGGAAAATAATCAAATAGCCAAAGCTATTATATATATTTTAGTACATATCAAGCTGCATCTAGATATCATATTCTGAAAATTGAAAAATGACACCTGGACCCGGGTTCGATTCGCGTATCAAGGTGTCATTTTTCAATTTTTAGTATATGATTTCTGGGATAAGATGCGTCGGTTTTTTAATGGATAAGTTATTAAAACTGACGTTAGCGTAAACGAAATGGCTGTAAAAAGCTACAATACTATGCATTAGTTTATATATCTTAGTGAATCGCTTAGACTGTATAGAATATAGTCCGAATGTTAATTGCACCTCTATGCCCTGTAATGGAATATACCATATCTGGAGTCATTATTGCATTTCTATATCGTGTGACAGTTGGAAACTATGTACCTCACGGACGTCGCAAATGGGGGGAGAGGGGACATTTCCCACTTTCCCCCAGTAATCCAACCAAAAAAGGAATTTTAATTATCTTTACGAAATTTGATTATGATCTAACAAAGAGTTTATGTTTGAATTGTTTCTAACAGCACTGCCTCAGACGTTCCGCGGTCATCATTATTGAAACTCAGCCTCTGGTGGAGTATGTTCATTGCGTGACACACTGTTGTAACCTTGTAATGAAAAAGAGTTGCTGTACTTCATCAATAATGAAAAATGCAATGGAGTGAGCTAACCAACTGGGAGTAATGCTTGGACATACAAAGGTCAAGCCAATATTCACACACGTGTGCAAACAGGCTGCAGGGGCTTCTTTGGGTAACATATCAAAGATAAAACCAGTGTACCCAACAAGATGGATCTACAGGAAGGCACAAACAGAAGAGACCATATAGAAGTGTGAGCTCATTTTACATACACTTTGTGAGCTTCGGAGGACAACTAAGATGGCGCTAGTGACCTCCTTAACCATCCAAACGGTTTTGCTGGCCAGGGAAGCAGCATGAGTGGAAATCTTGGGAGGATTGCTTCCGGCAAGAATATTATAAAGTTGTTAGAACAGAAATTATGGGACTGCAACAAGATGCTATTTAGCAGAGTGATATGCAGAAGAACATGATGCTGGAAAATGTTATTATCACTAGAGAAAATGCAGAACTCTTAAATCTATACCTCAAAGTCTACACAGCATCCTTTCAAGTTGATATTAGACTATTTTTTAAGAAACTACAGTATTTCCTGTCTCAATGATGCTGTAACAGCTTTTAAAGTGATGACGCCTGAGGTCAGAAAATTATTTAAAAACGTGTAAAGTGTTATTAAGTTTCTGCTGGTGTTCCCAGCTTCTATCTGTGAAGCATAGCGAAGCTTCAGTGCTCTCAGACGTCTGAAAAGTTATCTAGGAGCCACATTGACACATTCACGGTTAAGCCATATAGCCCTCTGTTACGTTTATAAAGAAATACTTGACAATGTAGATCTCAGGAAAGTGGCGCAGCTGTTTTTGTATTGTTTCAAGAAAGGACTACAGGAAGTCATTGTTTGGAAGTATTTGAATTCAATAGTTTTGTCATGCACTGCAATACTGTGTTGGGCTTCAACTTTTAACTTTCTCAGAAGGGGAATCATTTTCTTTAGGTCTATTTTGTAAAATATTTCTAGTTCTTAGTTTATGCATTTAGAATAAAGTTAATGAATTAAATTAATTGTTCTTTGTTTCTTTCCTTCAAATATAAATATTTATATAAAATAAATATTTTTCAGTATTTCATTTTTTTAAATGTTGCCACTTTACATTTTCGGAGAAAGTGTCTACTCCAACTGCTTGAAATGTGTATTGATATAAAATGGCGTTCGGGTGCTGTTAGACTTAGTAGAGGATTTTTTTTTAAAGAATTTTGGTTTTGCAATTATTAATATTGGACATTTTTCAGGTTCTTTTTATGTATTAGCTTATCGTTAGTTGGGATATAAAATTATATTACATGCTACGTTTGTTACTTCAGTTTATTTTACGAATTGTATGTGTTCCCCATTTTTGGTCCATCCCACGTGTCCATATATGATAATATGACTCTGAACGTCTTTTGTCGTGCACTGATTAAAAAAACGTGGCCTGGGCATGATAGGGGGAAAGGGGGGGGGTGAAAGAGCAACTCTTGTGTACAAAATTAATGACCGTCTCCTCCAACAATTAGGTCGTTGCGACGTCTATGAGTACTCTTTCTGAGTCGAGTCATGGAGGGATTTTTTCCCCCCNCAACTCTTGTGTACAAAATTAATGACCGTCTCCTCCAACAATTAGGTCGTTGCGACGTCTATGAGTACTCTTTCTGAGTCGAGTCATGGAGGGATTTTTTTCCCCCCGCGATCTCAGGATAGTGTCAACAAAGAAAAACTCAGCCTGACACAATTTATATTTGCAGTTGCCTAAAAAACTTGTCCAGGTCTATCTTCGTTTCTTACCTTAGTCTACGTCAAAAAAAAACAGATTTAAATACACAATGTTCTAAGGTGAGAGGAACATCGTTTAACGCCAGCTCTTTCAAATAAATTTGGGTGTTAACTTCTTTCATCAAGTGCAACCAACATTTTCCTACTTGTTTTATAGTTCTTACTATTCTGGATTGAGAAAGTGAGGATGGTAGTGTTTTTTATTACCTACAAATATGGAGAGCTTAATACCTAAATATGTACCTAATACGGTTTACAAGTTCATTACAAGGTACATTTGATCACCTGGTCATTTGCCGTCGCAAAATACAGTTAACGTTAATAGGTGAGTAAGATCTATCTGAATTGAACGTGAGTATCCACAAAGAAAGACAGCCGAGTCAGGATTACCTGCAACTAATCATAGCGTGTTTATCTGGTCGGGTACTTCAGAAATCCATTACCTGACCAGACCTTCTTCCTCCACTAAGTGGTCTGAATACAGGCTCAAGGCACTCACACAAAAGTGTCTGATTTTCGTCAGTTTCTGTTTTTTTTAATAAGAGTCAAGGGATTTTTAAATGACTTCCTTGAAACAAGAACCTATTTTATTTCAATATTTTCAAACATATTAATGTTGCTACTTACTGTTCTGATAAAAAAAATAGTAAGTGTCCATCTTTTACTCTTTCACGCCAAAACTACTCCAATGATTTTGCTAAAATTACACATGGACTTAACCCCGACGTCTTGTTAACAAATAGGCTAGTAAAAATTTGCGCCCTTTTTGTGATGGAGGCTACAAAACATTTCTTATTGACCTTTTCCCAGATTTTTCTGATTACATTTTTATTGTACCAACTTTTGAAAGGTTCCTTGATTTATATTAGACATAACGGTCATCTACAAAGAAAATTATGGCTATAGAACACTTGTTTTTACCTCGTTCTTAGCTCTCTCTCTCTCTCTCTCTCTCTCTTCTAAACTAGGGAGGCCTGACAATGGAACGTAACCAGTAATAACAATATTTTATTAGTTGTTATTGAATTAAATAGTTGTTTGAATGGTTTCTATTTAAAAAATAACATTACATATACACGTCATTTAACATCGGCTACTTAAGGCGATTGCCCCTTTTCATTTGGCGTGAGAATACAGATCCATGGGAACAAACAGCTATCTTTAAGAATTTTTATTGTTTTGCCATTTTCTTTTCGGAAACTGTTTGTTCAAGAATAGAAGCATGTTGATTAAGTTATGCTTTTTATACAAACACACCCTCTATCATTTTAACAGTGATAAATATCGATAAAATTGTCACCTTTCAATAGAAAACTGCCGGCTTCATAACAACAAATAAGAAAATGTAACAATTAATAAACATCTCTACATTATCTTAGAAAGGGTGTTGAAAATATTAACATAAAGATTTCACTCGTTCTAAAGAAAACTTATATTTCCAAACGTATGATTTTTCCACAAGACATGTCCAGTAGCTAGCGTCATCTATGGTTTCCGTGATTCATCTGTTCTTTTTGGCGCGGAAGGATACTTTTGTCGGTAGTGAAGCCTCGCCACGCCCTTCACCCTCCCACCCAACCATCGCACAAAATAGGTTTTAGACTTGCAATCGACAGGGCCATGGGCCTTAATTAATCCCACGAGAAAGATGAATAGTGGTATTAGAATTATTTTTTTTATCATCGCGTTCATTAATAATTCCGATAATATGTTAAAGATGAGTTGGATTGAATCTAAGAGGAGGTGTACCCACAGTAATGTGGATGGAGAGTTGAAAGCCATGTAGGGAAAAAAACCTCCCTACACAGGACCAGGAATCGAACCTTGACATCCCCATCCCATGCATGATGAGATTGCTGGTATGGGTTTTAGTTAAAGCTGTGCTTTGTAACTAAGCCTTTGAATATAAATGCTACCTCGAAAATTAGTTACTTCCCTTTTATGCTTGAAGTAAAACTTTACAGGATTAATAGTATATACATACATTTTGTTCTAAAGGTTAAGGAAATTTGCAATACTTGTGTTTTCTTGAATCGAGAAGGTACTTATTCCTAAACGTTAAAAATAAAATTACAAAATTACAAAATAGTCTATGAATATATTAACTGAAATATTCTATGGTATTTTGTTTGATTAAATGTATGTAACCATAACTTATTTTATTCAACAAGAAGATAAATAACTACAAAACCAATCCAGCCGAGTAGAAGGTAAAACTGTTTCTTTTAAATCTGAGAAATAAACCACCACTGGAATCATAGCTTAGTATTATTATTATTTGTATCGCTGTGTATTATAAGAGAGATTTGAAACTGGCACTCCATAGTGAGGAGGCCACGCACAGTGGTGTTCTCTCCCTGTCGATTCAATACAAGACACGTATAGTTTATGATATATGTGTCTGGTCCAGATATGTGGAGCAAGATTGATCTGATTCTCATGAATATTTTAATCGCAAATCAACACAATGATCAATACGTTTCTAAGATTTTTATGTGGACATCAACATTAATTCTTATTTATTATTTGTCATATCGTCTTACTGCCCATTAGAGCTACACGCATATTTGCTAATTACATTAATGTGTTATGGATGAAGAACGTTGAATAAAGATAGAATATACCCACATTTGCGTGAGGGGAGAGTGAAAAACCACCCTGACCGGGATTAGAATCCCAATCTAAGGGATCAGGTACCCGTCACGTCCCCGCTGTTGATCCTGGGTTGTGCTAAAAACCAAGTGTTTCATTATATCTTAAAATTGAAGTTGTTAAAAAAAGGTCTTGAACAAAAGTTGCTTGATTTTTTGCGGACATTAAGATGCGGTATTAAAAAGTATAGGTTCCCATTTAAAAAACAAAGTTGACCTTGAAATAAACTTGAATACTTCACCAAATAAAAAAATACTTTCGATCTTCCCCTCAAATCAAACGACTTTTGTTGGAATATTTTTCTAAAATGTGTTATTTGTTGGAAAAGAATGTGTAGCACTTTAAATGCTCCATTCAATTTATAGAGAGTATATAATATTCTGACTAAGTGATTTCAACAAAATGTGACTAGCCCAGTGGAGGAACCAAAATGTTACTTGTTGTGGG
>CABFOV010012783.1:0-10848 GCA_902141375.1 Timema poppense
GTCTACATCACTCACCTATTGGGGCCCTCTGGTCTTCATGACACAATAGGTCTACATCAATCACCCAACTGGGGCCCTCTGGTCTTCATGACACAATAGGTCTACATCACTCACCCAACTGGGGCCCTCTGGTCTTCATTACACAATAGGTCTACATCAATCACCCAACTGGGCCCCTCTGGATTTCATGACACAATAGGTCTACATCACTCACTCCACTGGGGCCCTCTGGTCCTCATGACACAATAGGTCTACATCACTCACCCAATTGGGGTCCTCTGGTCTTCATGACACAAAAGATCTAAATCACTCACCCAACTGGGGCCCTCTGGTCTTCATGACACAATAGGTCTATATCACTCACCTAACTGGGGCCCTCTGGCCTTCATGACACAATAGGTCTATATCACTCACCTAACTGGGGCCCTCTGGCCTTCATGACACAATAGGTCTACATCAATCACCTAACTGGGGCTCTCTGGTCTTCATGACACAATAGGTTTACATCACTCACCTATTGGGGCCCTCTGGTCTTCATGACACAATAGGTCTACATCACTCACCCAACTGGGGCCCTCAGGACTTCATGACACAATAGGTCTACATTACTCACCCAACTGGGGCCCTCTGGTCTTCATGACTTAATAGGTCTACATCACTCACCCAACTGGGGCTCTCTGGTCTTCATGACATAATAGGTCTACATCACTCACCTATTGGGGCCCTCTGGTCTTCCTGACACAATAGCTCTACATCACTCACCCAACAGGGGCCCTCTGGTCTTCATGACACAATAGGTCTACATCACTCACCCAACTGGGGCCCTCTGGTCTTCATGACACAATAGGTCTACATCCTTCACCCAACTTGGGCCCTCAGGACTTCATGACACAATAGGTCTACATCCCTCACCCAACTGGGGCCCTCAGAACTTTATGACACAATAGGTCTACATCAATCGCCCATTTCCTTATCCGAGTAACATATGATAATATCTCAAGTTTTACACTTTAAAATTTATGTTTATAGAATAATTTAAGGTTAATTTAAAATAAAATTTAAATAAATCTTACGATCCAACCGTTTATTTCACAGCCACTGGTGTATATATATCACCGTTACAATTATTTATATATCATTAATGTTAATAAACAATTATTTTTGGTGATTCATACTTGCGTCTATAATTGAATATAAATAAATAATCTCCACACCATAGAATATTATTATTTTATCTAGAAAACTACAAATTTAATTAATTAATTGTCTACATCTATTTTTGCTCCTGGTCTTATCATATATTCGGGCTAATTTAATTTAATTATATCAATTAGTTAGTAATGATAATGCTATATTTTGAAGAGAATGCATCCAAATTCAAATGGAGTGAAAGTGAGGAATTATTTATGAAAAAACACCCAGTTTACACCCGGCTGGGATTCGAAACCAGAATTCCTCCTCACGAGAAAAACAATACTAGACGAGGCTTCTCAGTGATATCTAGTCCACTTGTCTACCGGAGCAGATTTCTTCATTATAATGCAAGTAAACTGTTTGTATACATTTAAAATAATTATAAAGTAAAGCTGCCTTAAATGGATCTATGTTTTAACTTGTACAAAAAATATTTTAAAATATTTATGAATTAAACTAAAACTTGATACAAATCTATGGTTGACTGATAATTTACTATCCATAAGTATCAAAACGAATATGCTTCTGGCTATGTAAACAACTTAATAAAATCCTTAACTTTTGAAAACTTAACTCTTTCAAATACACTAATGAGAGTTCGTGGCGTACTCTTTATATAATTCCAACAAATCCACTTGGATTCGATGTATGGACCGGTAATGTGACTTATCTATATATACTCTAACTTTGTACAGTCGATTGTGTCTATCTATCTATCTGTCTGTATGAATGTCTGTAGCCAGTAAGATAAAAAGTACTCAGCGTATTGAGACGGGACTTCTTCTTTTGTACTCCTTATTTTTCAGAGAACAGTGTCAAGCTATATACCATCACTATATATTATTAACGATCAAAGCACTATCATACATACTGTCTGTTGATATGGTTCATTTGAGTTTTAACAAAATATTAAAATATATTAACTTTGAATTAAATCTTATTTCCAAGACTCATTAGCAAATAGTGTTTTGGAATATAGACATACAGTGAAGTGTCGTATGTTTAGGAACATAGACTAAAATAAACTGGCTCACTGACCGAGGTAGAAAATTAAAATTTGGATGACAGAGAAACAACGCCAAATAAACAAATAGTGCGATGGATAAATGAAAATTTGTCAAGCAGCATAAGGACCCCTAATTTAATTAAATAAAACTTAAAATTTTAAATATCTAAGTGGGAGTTAAGGAAATTCTTGGAGGGAGGAGGGTGGGGGTCAACATTTCCAAAACTAATTAATGTACTCAATTACTTCTGTGTGTGGTAGATAACTGAGATTCATCAAGAAGGTACAGGCACCACTACAAACAAACATAATACATGGCATGGCACTATCATACAAACTTTCTCATCCAGTCCATTATTGAAAATTCAGTCATTAGTAAAATATCTTTAAACGACTTTCTACTCCAAAACTAAGTAGCGGATTTAGGCTTGGGCCCGTGAGGCCCGGGCCTAGGGCGGCAAATTTTGAGGGGCGCCAAAATTTTTAAGATGACTAAAATTAAAAATCGATTGGAGTTTTCTGTAAACTGTAAGACCAAATTTTAAAGTTTATTGTATTGCGCTCTTACTATCGAAACATAGTACCATTTTGAGGGTAGAATTTCTTTGTTAAAATAATTAATCAGAGATAGATATATATATATATACTGTTACAAAAAAAAAAGGGCACCATATCGTCTCGGGCCTAGGGCGTCCTCAAACCTAAATCCGCGACTGCCAAAAACCAGTATCGATTGTTATTTACATGTGAAATACTCCCAAGAGACACATTTGAAACCAAATCACTAAAACCATTCTAAAAATATTTCAAGGTTTTGAAAAATTAGTTATAAGTAAATTACCCATTAACGACTTTTTATTCAAAAAACAAATATACAATTTTATTTAGCTTGTAAAACACTCACAAGAGAGCCATTTTGAAACAAATCCCTACTGCAATTTTAGAAATAGTTTATCAGCCTCGGTGGCTACACAGTCTAATGCACTGTCTCGTGTTATATTAAACTGCCAAGGACTGGTAGATCGGGGTTCGATTCAAGTCTGGTGCACGGAGGGTGGTTTCTCCTAAAAATAGTTTCCAGCTCTCCACAAAATTGCGGGTGCACTTCCTATACATTACACCTACCTCATCCTTAACCCATTAGCGTAATTAATACATAGGCGTGTAACCCGAACTGGTAGTAAGACGTGGTTAGAAACATAAACTGTGAGCGTGATGTCTTTGTTGTCTCTATACTGTTAATACAACCTCCTCACCTAAGGAGGTTAAAACATGTTTATGAAATGATAAAACATTATTTAGCACTAGTAAAAAGATTATCATTGTACATGGTCATAGAAGTGTGGTAGTTCTAGAGAAATTCACGTGCAAGAATAGTAAAAAAATACTATTACAATTTTAAAATAACATTTAAAAGGGGCTTCGGTAGGTTTTATCGTCTCCATGTTGAATTTAACATATTTGAGACCAAATTTCTCTGGATCCACTAGAGATTTTTTGCCGAAATCTTTGTGTGGGGCTACTTGGTAATTTTTTTATTATATAAACACGAGATTTTACTAAATTAATTTTTAATTTTTAGTTAAGAATTTTTTTTGTAATGTTCTAATTTTATATAAGGAAAAAATCAATTTCAAAATTTAAAAAAAATAAAATTTACTGTCCAATTGTAAAAATCTAGTGAAAATTTTTTTAATCCACACTATACAAATTTGAAGTAATTGACATTATTGGGTTCTGAGATAATAGTGCATTTGTTTGAAAAAAAGCCAACATTCAAGAAAAAGCATTGCTTATCAAATTAACATCTATTTAATGGATTCCAGCACCATAAGATGGCTTTTCTGTATCCTAATTTTTATTATAAACTTCTTCTAGTTTCCTCTTAGCACTTTCATTGCATTGGCTGACCTTTTTTTTTAAATTTGAGCCAGAATTCACTCACCTTTGCACACGTGCTTTGTCGAGTACAGTCATAGCCGATACAGTGTTTTGGCTTATAGGGATCCCAAGCTTTTTAAAACATTGCATGGTTTTAAGCTCAACAAAAACAGTTTTGGTTAGCCGAGACCCTATGACCCCGTTTACGGACTCATTTGGGTTATGGCTTTTACCGTGTAGGCCCTTCGCTAAAAGTGTAGGATTAACCATATCTTTGAAAATTGGTTTTATTTCTGTCATAATTGCCTTTGGAATATGCAAGTGATCATCGTGGTTGCATGGTTATTTTTTTTAGACCCTGCTTTTTGGTACTTACACCAAATCTCTTCACCCTTTTCACAAAACCCATGTTGGGGATTTTCAGTGGTTGATAGAAAATGAAAATAATCAGCCCAAACTGCTTTCTTCGTGTTCCCAAGATTTCCAGGGTTTCGCCTAATTGGCCATACTATTTCTGAATAGCTAAAATCCTATCATCCCCTGAGGCGATTTCTTCCACCAATTATATTTTCATCAGCAATAACCTTTTTATCTGTAATTAATTTGAGTTTGTGAAGAGGAGCTCCACATGTTTTTGCAAGTGGCTCACACATTATATTTTGTTATTGTAAAATAGTCTCTAAATTATGGCCTATCGTCTACCACTCTACTGAAGGCACTGGAATCCACACACCCCAATTAGTGTTTATACTTTACATTATACAAAGACTCAGATCTATAATTTCTTTAGCTCCCTGTTTACTGGTTTCACTAAAATTGGCTGTACAACTGTCTCCATGGAGATCCTTGAGCTTTTCTTTACATGCATCTTTACTAAACATCGAAACAACCAGAACACAACCATTATCCATACTAGTCACTGCCACTACGCCATTATTGGATGTATGACCTCTTTTCTGCCAGGTGTTCTCCACTGCATTATTCAACTCTTGACTATAGTAATTGGCTTTCACTGCTTCTTCAATGGCCTTCTTCATAGAGGTTTTAATTTGATTGAGAGGGAAAATTATTTAATTAATATGTGCGTAAGTATATCTGGTGAGATCCTACCTACTTCTGAAGATCCGGTGATGTAACCCAAGTAGGCCTACTTGGGGTTGCGATGGGATGATCTTGGTGCTTCGGATCAGACGCACATTTATATCAGTTAGGATAAGAATGGGTTATTTAAATTAGCGAAAGAGAGTGCCAGACACTAAGAGAAACCGAGGAGTTGAGCCGCGGTGGAGACGCACGTCCACCTTTGAGGAAAACTCTTGGCGAACTAAATAAGAAACGCGCGTAAAAAATACAAGAGCAATTGTACCACCCTTACAAAACATAATTAAGAAAGAAAAGGTGGTAAACATAAAAATGTGATAATTACATAAATTAATAATGAATGAATATAATTAATATTTAATTAAGTAAACAATAATGAAATTGATACTAAAATAATAAAATATAAAGAAATAAATACTAAACACATATAATCAGGACAAGTAGATTTTTCTTGCCAGACTAGAATGTCATAATATGGTAAAAAATTTGTTGAGGCTTATGGTGATTTAGAATAGCGAACAGTAATGTACCTGAAGTCTGCTCCTTCCCTATTGTACGCAAAACATACACTAGCCTCATGTTCATATCATACAGATTGGTTCCCTCTACTTTCTGGGAGTTTGTGTAGTTGACTTGCAAGCTGTAATTTAAACAGTATAATTTACAATTTGCGGCTAGCCCTGATTTCCTATTTATATTGAAAGTAAGTTCTTCGCCACAGAACTTAAAAGCAGATTAATAATAATTCACGCACAAAAGCTTGTAAGTCAATTAATTATATCATAAGCATTTGTTTCTCCGGAATATTCACTGAAAGTCACTGAAACGCCACCAATCTTTTTTTTTGTCATGCACTTGAAGAACTAGTCCCAATATCTGTAGGTATAAGCTCATTTTAAACAAAATGGTCTTAAGGCTTGCCTACATTCTTTCTAGTTCTAAAAATACCCTTCCTCTTTGTAATTTTGCTATGAAATATGTAAACAATATAAATATCAACTGTATAAACAAATTTATATGAGCGATATTGTAAATTTTAATAACAGCACATAACCTAATCTATGTAAAACTACGTTCCACGCCATATGTCATTGTATAATTAAAAGGACTGGTTTCAAACCATTGGTGTGGAAGGTGGATTTTCACAATTTATAAAGGTTAATAAAGACTTTAGTGACTCCTGTCACAAGTACCGCGTGTGAATGAACTTTTTGTAAACTGATTCAGGCCAAGAATAAACTACAATTATTCAGGACCACCTGGACAAGTTGATGCTTCGATATATTAAACAATTTGGATGTTGATTTAATGATTGAAAAACGTAAATCTTTATGTAAAAAGGTGTAATAAATGCAAAATGGCAAAAAGCTAATCTAATCAAAAAGGGTAAGTAAAAAGGGTTAAAATATAAAAAGGAATAAAAGAATTAAAAGGGATATAATGGAAAAAAGAAAACTCCAAAAATACAAAAACAAATCTTAAAAGGTAGATAGGGTGAAAAGGGTAAAATTGGTAAACAGTATATAAAAGGTAAAATCGCCAAAAGGGAAGAAAGGTAGCAAGTAAATAATATCCCTTTTGCACTTTTTACAAATTTTAATATTTCTACCCTAAAATAAAATCATCTCTTTCCCTTTTTCCTTTTTTAGTTTATTGCCCTGTCTGTACTTTTACTGTGTTACACCTTTTACCCGTTTTATTTGTCTTCTTTAACCTTATTTTAAAAAACAAGCTGATAAGCCTTACCTTTTCACATTTTTAAAAATTTTCTGCTCTTTTCTACCCCATACCATAAAAGTTTATATTCGGGAAATTTTAATAAATATTTATCCAGGAAATTGGGGTGCGGGGGTTATAAATATACAAATCGCTTTAGGTGAGGTAGAACAATAAAATTTTGGCAAACATGTAAAATTACTACTCTAGATATTCAAAAACTTAAATTTCAAAGTTGGAGTCAGCGAAATGAGGGAGGGTTTATTAACCAATTTCAAAACTAATTTAAACAACTACTTGCCAGTGTGGTATATAACAACATTCAGCAGAATGATAGTTTACCGTACCATCAAATCGAATAATTTTAAATCTTAAAATGGAACTCTGGGAATTAGGAAGGGGGGTGTAAACATAAAACCAAGATTTTAGTTGCGAAAATAAAGTAATGTCAGAAATGTAGTGCCAAATACCCAAATAGTTAATAAATATTTAAATTTTCTGATTCGGGGTTTTTGAAATATTTGGAGCGGATTTCCAAAATCTATATTTAAAACTACTTCTCATTGTGGTTAAGGATTTAAATTTGTCAGCCTGCTATAAGCTAAGCCTCAAACATTATGAAAACAAACTAAATTTTAAAATTAAAGATCGGAAAATGGGAATATGGGTGTCATCTCCGAAAATTTCAAAGCTAATATAATATAACATTTTCCTTATGGTATACAAGAGAAATATTTACTTAAAGGTATAGGGACAACACCAAATAAATAGAATATTCTGAAATATTTAAATTTAAAAACAAGGGTCAGAGAATTGAGTTGGGAGTGAGAGTGGGGTGATTTAAATTTCCAACCGTGTAGAAAAAATACTTTTTGATGTTGTAGGAAAATGATAGACTTGAAAGTAGTTACAAAGACCACTACAGATGACCAGAAAATACTGAAAATTGGTTCAAAAATTTAAGGCGTTTAAGATTTCACAAACAATTGTAAGAAATTGCTTAGTGTATTAGAATATCAAAATATGGCCGGTAATTACAAGGACCAATATGTATCTATGAAAGACTATTATCTCATTTAGAATGTATTTGTTTAGCTTTGATGTTCTTTCTACAAATTTTGTTTAGTAATAACATATACTTCTATTACAATCGCTTTTATGCAAAGATTTTTGGATTACTGTAAATCCCTATTTTGACATAATGTCTTAGCCAGTCTGCCTATTTTGTAGGTTTAGTCATATCATTTAAGCCAATAAAGGATTAATATATAAAATTATATACACTTTTTGATACTTTAACATTTGGTTAATTTTATATTATAATTAAAAATAAAGCTTCCTCAAGATTCGCCTGGCGAAGGCTAGTTAGTTCTAATAACAGATACATGGCACACTCAGATTCTTACAAAAATAAAATCCATAACATGGTCAAATATTGTGTTCAGACTATTAAATTGGTAAGGGGTAGGGATGAGAAAGGAAGAATTTTAGGGGTAGTCTACCCGCATTTGCTTGGAAGGAGAGTGAGAAACAATTAGGAAAATCCACCATTAATAAACACGACTGGGATTCGAGCCCCTATTTCTCCGTTAGTAGCAGGCCAATCTAACACGAGAGTGACGCCTTAGACCGTTCGACCCCTGAATTGAGTATCGATCCTTAATTTGTTTTTCTATACTTAGCACCCATACTTTATATAAGTGAATGGCAGTACAGTTTCACGTCAACTTTGGTTTATAAAATACATTATAAACAATCCTAATAATATTATAAATGCGAAAGTTTGTGTGTTTGGATGTTTGTTACTGAATCACGCCAAAACTGCTGAGCGGATACGAATGAAACTTTGTACGTTGGTAGAGTATGTCCTGGAATAAAAAATAGGACTATTTCCAACCTTTGATTTTACATTAATTTTACAACACTAATGTTTAAACTTTTCGTATATAATATATATTATATTTCGTTGTAAAATAAATATATATTATTTATGTTATCAATTATTAATTTAATTTTTTTTAAAGTTTAGTTAAAAATTAAAAGTTGCTATCAATTATTGTGGGTGAAGCCACGACGGGTAGAAGTTAGTAATCAATATCTGACTTATTGAAAAGTACATAATTCATTAATGAATTAAAAAGCCTTTGGTTTGGGCTTGTTTTGTTTAGTGATGACTGGTGAGGAAATGTCTTGTGTGTCAGCTGGAGTGAGGTAACAGATGGGAGTGGCCTAACCAACTCTTGTCTCCCCCTCTATAGTTCAATGTTCCGTCCAGAGATAGCCCCAGTAACAAGGGGTGGGATTTTGACGTTACAGCCTCTAAGTAGATAATAAATTACTCGATAATTAAGATTTGAATCATAAATATTTGTATAGTAAATTGGTCTTAAGAAATTTAAATGTCAGAACTCCTTTTATAAAAAGTCAAAACGCTGCATTATTACAATTTTTGGGCTGTGTCAAAAATGGTCAATTTTAGCATATTTTCACAAATGATAAAATGCGATGTATTTACGAGGTTGTATAGGTTACGTAAATTGTTCATACAAACTAACAAATACATCACTCTGTAATGGGCTCTTAAGGGAACCAGCCACGAGAACGATGCTATAAGACGTGACTCACGTTTCAAGGATAGTAGCAACCCACAAGTTGCAAACCTCAACCTGGTAAACAACTGAGTAAACATTGAGTGATTAGAAATGACCCATTAGTTCTAATGACTTGGCTATGAATTCCCTAAACCGATCTTATGCTACTTTCCCATACAGCCTACAATTGGATGGTTACATAGACCAGGGAGTATGACACACTTTCTTATATTGCCAGTCATCAAGAATGAGTGGAAAATTGGTTTAAGACATCCATCTAGAATCATTTATTAGAATGCCAATATAAACCTGGCTAACAAACCCTAGCTACAAATTGCAAGCTACTTTTTTTGACATATAGGTTGAACGCTAGAGGGACACTCACTTATTATCGGATACGACTAACTAATTAACATCACATAGAGTATTGAGTAGAAAACAGGTTATTGAATAGATATTACGTTGACATCTTGCGTATTACGGGTGAAACTCACGAAACAACCATCATGACCAGGAGCTGTCTACGTAGCCCTGCAGATACCTTGCAGAAACAAACGAAATGAGTCGTAGAAATGGAATACATCATATCTAGTGGGTCGTGGCCGTAGATGTGGGTTGGACGAACTTATGAAAAAGGGAGGGGGGGCGCCTGGAAATCTCCAGCTGTTTGTAGAAGAACGTGGAACATTCAGGAACAGGGCATAGTTTCGCGCGCTCGGGCGAGCACAATCAGTCAAACGCATTAGACTACCCGCTGCAGTTGCACATGGAGCAGGATGGAAATCAGTCCGCGTCTTCGTTAAGAGGTTTAGTTTGTGACAAATTTTAATAAACTGCTTACACAATGTACAATGTACTTCTTTAACTTGCATAGGTGCGAGGTTAGTGTATTATCAATTATTTATTAAATGCACAATAATCTTCTTTAAATGGTGTGAGTACGTGCTTGGAGTACTTGAACCGCTACAGACAAAGTCATCGCGGCACCTGGAATGGTGCACGTGCCCAACTACATGGCACCTGTTTGTTGCTAGCTTGGGGCCAAATACAGCAGTCACAGTTACAAGAGCAGGGTTTGAACAATCAACTGACGAACCTATTGTATCAACATCGCTTTGTGATTGGCTCTTGAAGACGTCATCCTGCGCGTGGTTCTCCTCCACTCAAACTCCCTCCCCAGGTACTAGAGATGGGAAAAACAGTTATTTTACGATATCAGTGAATAGTGACTGTGATTTTAAAATATCGGTGATTTATACCAGTGATTTTTCACTGTCAGTATTTAGCTGCTGTCCGAGTAGGCGCGTACAATCGAGTATCGAGTAGGAGTATGGAGTATTTCTGAGTACTGGGTATTTA
>CABFOV010012784.1:0-10842 GCA_902141375.1 Timema poppense
GAAAGACGGTTTCCGCTCTGAACCACGTCTCCGTCAGAAACGCCACGTCTACATCCATGTCGGTCATCATCTGGAGAAGCTCATTTTACTTTCAAAGTATCTAATATAGTGATAAAATTGAAAAGAATTTAAAAAAAAAAACACTTGTTGGCATTGATCTCTTTAACATAACTGGATGGACATCTGTGGCTGAAATATTCGAGCTATCATCTGCATACCGTTGTATAGGAGAGAAGGAAACTTCCGGGTATATTTTTCTCACTTACACTCGAACAAGGCAATGTGGCATTTTGATATTGTTCATTAATTTTATTGAATATATTAGATACATCAATGTATGATTAATTAAATTAAATAAATAAGTTAGTAAAATCTTTTAAGAGCATAACAAAGTTATAAACTGTGAGTTTTTCTTTAAATAAGTTTATGTAGGCCAAAATAGACGATGATTTTGGAAGGAAGCTCGTTTGTAATACTTTTTCTCGTACTAGAAGCCTACCCTATTGTAGTATTTAGGTAGGATAAAATACCTTCCATGAGTGAATTTCTATGTCCATTTATCTTACCAAAATACAAATACATGGTAGTATTGTAACGTTATTTGCCACCCTTCTGTGTATTTCCTTATATTTTTCTTATTTGTAAAAATGTTACTATTTATTTTTGTTTTAAATGCTATGCTTTAAAGTTCATCAGCAGCTTAACGTGTTATGTTGGCATGCGTGACAAAATAATACTATTTACATACACTCACAATAAAACCGAGGGAAGATCGTCTAACACTGTTTAAAATGATTAAAATAATGAATTTTGAGCTATGGAAGAACACTTAACATTTATTAAACATATTTAACCTTCTAAGAAGTTTGTTGACTCGTCTTTATTTATTTTTAATGTCGGCCATTATTTTATTTAAAGGCATGCACAAATCTGTTAAACAAGTGAGTGGCGTGTATAGTGGTAATAAAAGAAGTAAGTAATGAAAAAGACGTTATGTAAATACCCCCAAACAGGCACGCATTTCAATTTTGACAGATGGAAATAAACATTTTAATTATTTTGAGAAACATTGTTCATATTCATTGACATATATATTTCAATCTTTATTTTAAATTTTCATTTTATTTTATAATCATCCCTAGTCCATAGCGAACATTTTATCTTTTGTTTTAATGTATAAGTTGTCTCTTTGGACTAAGAAAAAAATAGAGCGTATTTAAATTTGATTCCTAGAACACTCTCTGAAGACGATTAGGATCGTCTTCTTCAGCGTCCTTAAAGCACGTAACCAAATACCTGTGGCTCTTTAATAAATTCATTTTAAAAGTGGAAACTTGGTTTAAAAGTAGGATATTAATATATCAATAGAAAGCTGAGTGTCTAGGGTGTAAACCTCCTGAAACAATTAGCTAACAATTTTAGGAAGAGAGATGGGAAAAACAGCCAAGAAGTTTAACAGCCATTAACAAAGTTTGTTTGTTTTATTTAGGACAAAATAGAAGGTAAATACATAATTAGAGCAAAATATAACAATATAGCGTGAAGCGCTTATCCTCTCAGATTTAAATAACTCTACTGAGATAAAGAAATTAATTGACATTACAATATCTGAAAATAGGAAAAGAAACATATAGTAATAATATGGTTGTCAGTACAACAGTAATATTAATCGCCATCATGGAAGTCTATGGTTCCTTCGGTTATAGCATTAAGTGCAAACAACGATACTACATCACAACTCCTAACACACATCTAAATTTAGGCAATAGTAAGAAAGACAAATACGTGCCTTTAGATCTAAAGAAATCAACATAACGTTGAACCAAAATAATACATAGAATAAGACGTTAGGCCAAGCCTCAACTCTAACACCTAAGTGCCCTGCGCTCTAAGAAAATAGATAACTAGATAATCCCATATACATTAATACGCAAACAAGAAAGGACGGGTGGTATGCCTGAGACGCAGAATTCGCCAAAGCGTGGCCGAAAATATATACTTGAAATAAAATATACATTATGTACATATAACAAAATGAAATTGTACAATTAGAACGAATTAAACCTCGTATGAGGAGAGAGAAGGCAAGCGCATTCGCATTGACCTGCGCGAAGCATTTCATAATTCTAAGTTTAAATATGTATATGTCCCAATCAATAATTTAGACAAGATATCCCCCATTACGCCGAAAATGGAATTTTGAATATTAAATAAATCACGGCCACTAGTCGCCGTCCTCACCAAGCTTAGTTGGTGGTATAATGAGTGACTATTCAAAACCCGCGTTCCAATCTATATACATTTTTGTATCCACAGAGAGACGGGGCAAGGGAAGGAGGGGGTAAGACGATAGAATAAACATGACAGCAAAGGATGGGCCTGGCAGCAGCTAGAATATTCCAGATTGTCCTAGTGGCGGAAGTCATAACTTCGTCTGGCCTCGTGGAACCTCATTCGTTTCCGGCCGGCCGCGGATCGAGTCCCGAGCAATCAGTCGGTCGAAAGCTCCACTCAGTCAATTGTGCCAGTTGGAGAGTGGAGGTTAGAGCTCGTGCTCTTGTGTTGGACTTCATGAGGGGTGATGGGTGAGTGTCGGCCCATTTGATATATCGTTAACTTGTAACTCGTTACAGATGAATCGCCAGTGTGCACGGACATACCTAAATATGTGCGCTCTATTTTCAGCCACCAACAATTTGGTTTTCTCAAGAATAGTGCATGCAGTAATTTTTAAGTTGGCTCAGAACAAAAATTTCCCTGTGAGCGCTCTCCCATTCAAATCAATGTGTTTCATCCTGGCAACGAAATTGCTATATAAAAAAAAGTTGCTAGTACGCGCCTATCCTAATGTAAAACCTTCAGAAAAGACTTTATATTATATTCAGACACTTTATTAAATCCAGAACATTAATTAATATTTTATTTTATATCAAAATATTAATGCCATTGATTTTTTTCAACCATACTAAATATTTCTTTTTTGTTTTACTACTCAAAACTCCAATAGCATTTATGCTTAGCCTATATTATTTTTTATTTTTCTCTGGTATTATAAACTCTTAAATTTAACCATGTTCAGAGAATATTATTTTAATTGATTAATTTTGTTTGATAATAGATGTAATACAATATATTTTATTTTTATTTTGTTAGATCAGGATTGTATTTACTCGGAATTTTTTAGTTAGGATTGGGATGTGTTAATAAGGAAACAATAATAATAACACACACAAATTCCAATAATTGTTTGTTTATTTTATAATTGTACTTTAAAATTAGTACATTTCATTCATTGATCCATTTTTTTATTTCAATTGTTCGTGTTTTATTTGAAGTTTTATTTGTAGCTATTAGCCAACTTTAAATATAAGTGTAGTCTTGGCAAACTGTAAACAACATGGATGATAACTAAATATTTAAATATAATTGTCATATTAATGTCATATTGTTTCAATAGATGGACTTGTTATTTATTGTTTAAAGACATAGCTTGTTATATGTCTGTGCCTCTATTTTTTTAAATTGTATGTTCTTTCTCTTCTTTGTTTTGTTAATTGTCGGCATTTTTGTGGTTCTGATAAAAAGAACAAATTAAATAGTGTTTATGTACAACGCTTCTTTATCTTTACTTAAATATTACGTCGAATTTATTTACGTCGGGTAGACAATAAGTGACATTATGGCGACCGTGACAGGACATATAAGCGGAGATAAAGAGTTACTGTTATTTAAGAAGAAAAGAGCCGAGAGTAGAGCTTCTTTCACAAAGATTGGGAAGACTACAACAGATCTATTTTCAGTTGATGGTGAGAAGGACTTAGTGGCCATTGAAACAAATCACCAGCTGTTGCAAGGAAAATCAACTGAACTTGCAAACCTTGATCAGTAAATGTTGAATAGCCTGCTTGAAAGTGATACATCGGAAAATGAATTGAGTGCCTAAATAGCTAGTGTGGCTGAATACAAAGCTAATTGTGTATTCATATTGGTCGATTTAAGGTGGTACATGATACCAAGGTAGAATCCACAGCCTGTATTCAAACAGATTGTAGAGGTAGACATTGTTCAAAAAGTAGGTGCAAACTCCTCAAGATTGAATTTAAAAAATATGGAGGTGACATAACAGAATTTTTGGGTTTTTGGAGCCAATTCGCTAAAATTGATGAAGATGAGGATTTATATACAGCCGACAAATTCCAATATTTATTCAGGCCCCTTTAACTGGTTCAAGGGCTCGAGAAGGGGTCGAAAGTTTTTCTCAGACTCAATAAAATTATCCTAAGGCTATACAAAGTTTGAAATCTCGTTTCGGATGTGATTATTTATTGATCGAAGTTGATGTGCGGGAACTATTGAAGCTGACTCTTCAGAGTTTGTCAGATGGGATGCTGTTATCCACTATGTATGACCGTTTGGAGACTCAGCTGAGAGCACTCGAGACTTTGGGAGACACCTCTGATAAGCATGCGACAATGTTATACCCGATGGTTTAATCGTGCTTGACAGAAGATTTACTCCGTGCTTGGCAACATAGTGGTACTTCAGGTCAAAGTGAAGGGCGGTTGTAGAGCCTAATGGACTTTCTCCAGAGGAAAGTCGAATAAGACTGTCTTGCAGTAAAAGTTTTTAATATAAGTGGTGGAGAGGAAGTTGTAAAAGGTAATAGGAGGAATATCCCCGGTTATGGAGAAATTAAGGTATCTACAGAAGCCGCATTAGTAGATACAAGAAATAGGCCTAGTTCAAACACTTCAATGTGTATATTTTGTAACGCATCACATTTTTCTGTAGATTGTTTTAAAGCCAGAAAATTTACCTGAAATGACAAGATTAAAATTATTGGGCAGAGTCGCTGTTGTTTTGTTTGTCTGAAAGGTGGACACATTGCAAAGAAATGTAAACTAGAGGGTTTGAATAAGGGCAATTTAAAGAAAGACTTACCCGAAAGACCAAGGGTTCCTGTGGAAAATACATTAGCAAATAATTCTTGCTCTGAAGTACTTCTTCAAACTCTTACCGTAAGGTTGAAGGGGAAAAAGGGTAGCCGAAATGCTCATGCTCGGATAGACACGGGGTCCCAGAGATAATACATTCTGAAGGAAGTGGTAGGACAAATGGGATACACATCAATAGCGGAAGAACGTATTAGGCATTCTTTGTTTGGAGAAAGCCAGTCAGGTGAAGTTCCACACAATCGTTTTTAAATCCAGTTGATAAACATCAAAAACTGTTATGTATGCGACTTTGAAGCTCTCGATTATGACAAAATATGTTGTTCTGTGCCTTTCGCAAGAAAAGATTTGTTTCAGAGAGAGCTACAACTTTTGGGTATAGAAATAAATGATGAGGTCAGGCTGGTAGAAGTTTTGATAGGGGCCGATTTTGAGGGGAAAATAATCACAGGTGAATGAATCGTTCTTAAATGTGGTTTGGTAGCTGTGAATACCCATTTAGGATGGACGTTAATGGGCAGGGTTCCATGTAAGAAGTCTCTTTCTCATACTATGACCATACCTTCTTTGTTTGCTAAAGATATGCCCATTTCCACACTCTGGAATCTTGATGTTCTGGGAATCGAGGACCTAAAGAAGCGAAGGACAAGGCTGAACGAGAATTAGAAACATTATAACATTTTTAACAAACTGTCAAACGGGATGTGGATGGTCGTTACATGGTGGAACTTCCATGGGTGGATGGACACCGCCTCTTCCTTCGACTTTCACAATATTTCAGAAGGGTCTGGAAACAACGTTCCGGAAACTGAAATCTCTTGAAGTAGAAAGAGACGACATAGACGTATTTGAAGAATGGAATAGAGAGGGAATCATAGAAGAAGTGATTAATGCTAAGTGTAAGGAGGGACATTATCTTACCCACCAACCAGTGATCAAGGAACATGGTACTACAAAGATTCGTCCCGTGTTTGATGCCTCAGTAAAGATGAACTCCTGTCCTTCGCTGAATGATTGCCAAGAGGAAGGGCCGAAATTAATTGGATGTATTCCGTCTTTCTTGCTTCGCTTCGGAGTGGGAACTATTAGTGTTATTGCTGAATTAAAGAAAGCTTTCTTGCAGATCGTACTTTGTGAACGAGATCGAGATTTAGTACGGTTCTAGTGGAAAACACCTAATGGGAAAATCTTAGTCCTAAGACATAAACGTGTGGTTTTCGGCGTTTCACCCAGTACTTTTCTGTTAGGAGCTGTCAGTGAACACCATCTAGACTCAGTCTTGAAAGATTGTGAAAATAACTATTTTGAGACTAGCATATATTCCCAGAAAACGAGTAAAAATTGCAGAAGTGTTTTTATGTAGACAATTGTGTTTCGAGTATAGATGAGGTGAGCGAACTACATCATTTTATAACAGAATCAACTGCTTTGTTACTTGAAGCAAAATTTGAGCTGAGAGGATGGGAATATTCTAGCTCTGAAGTTGACTATAGTGAAGTGTCACCAGTTTTAGGTCTGTATTGGAGGGTTGGAACAGATATGTTGACCACCAATTCAGCCTTTATTCCTCAAACTTATTTTAAGAGTGTGACTAAGAGAAAAAATTTGTCTGTTGCTCATATATTGCATGGCCCAATTGTTTCACAGCTCCTGTAACATTGATCCCGAAACTGTTGATTCAACAGATGTGGGCCTCTAAGTTGGGCTGGGATGAAGAGGTTCCTACAAAAGAAAAGGAGAGGTTTGTAAAATGGACTAAGGGACTTCAATGTCTGAACAAAATTAAAATTCCCATATATATCACCCAGAAGAACGCGAAGCATAGTCTTCACTCATTCAGCGATGCCAGTCAAGATGCATATGGTTCTGTTGTTTATTTGAGATCAGAAACTGAACTTTTCATTGAAGTTCAACTTGTTCAGGCTAAGGCCAGACTAGCGCCCATCAAGAAGACAACTATACCACGTCTGCAGTTGCGGCTCGTGTAAAGGAACTGTGGAACTGCAGCACCCCTTATTTCACTTGCTATTATCGATAACATTTAATATGAGTCCTTTTTTCTTTAATTATTTCTTTATTTTTGGAGTACAATATATATTACTTAAGCTTAATGTCAGTTTATGAAAAATATACAAAAATCTTTGTATGGAACTGTGCGCTTCACAGTGCCAGTGACGTGGTGTTTGACGGTTGTGCGCATGCGCACATAGAAGAAGGTGGGGAGGAAGGCGGGACTTCCAGGTAAAGAGAGCACTGTTGCGCTTGTAGTGCCGGCTCTGGCGTGATGGTGGAAGGAAGTTTTTCCTTACTCAGCATGTGTTATGCTTAAAAACCATGTACCATATTCTTGAATGTAATAAAGTGTAGAAGCGTGTAGAATTAGATTATTATTCTACTTCCAGCTAATATATTTGATTCTTTTTTTTTTCAGTTCTTTTATTTAAGAGAAAGACTATATGCGCTTGCAGTACTTTCAATGGAGAAAACTTTCCTCAATTGTCATCCAGAGATCAAGGAGAAAATTATTGAACTTTTTGTGCAAATTAAAACAAGAAGAATGGCTTTCATTTTTAAATAAATAGATCAATCTTGAACTGTAACAATTTAAGTTAAAATAAGTACAAAAATTGTTTTTTTTTTGTTAAGATTTTATCAAGTTCCTGAATAAATTTTATTTTATACATATTTTTTTTTCCTTTTACACAATTTTAAAACAAAGGCTAAAAAAATTCTGGAGCAGCATCCTCACTAATTTTAGCTACGAGTTGCCATTTCACGTCTGGAAATCTTAGCCGCTACTATTGGGGTTAGACTGTTTTCCTCCATAGTGGAACATTTATATTTGAATATGTCGTACTTCTGTTTCTGGAGTGATTCAAGTATGGTTTTAGCGTCGATACAAAGAGAGGAGCAGTGGGATACTTTTGTACATAATAGGGCTCAAGAGATTAAACGATTGATGGCAAAAGAAGACTCGCACCACGTTCTAGGTCCACTTAACCCAACAGATCTAACCAGTCGAGGATGCTCTGATAAGAAATTGATGCAGGTGAGATGGTGGGAGGAGCCTGAATGGCTAAAGCTGCCTCTAGATCAATGGCCTATGGAAGTTGTTTCTGTTAAGGAAGAAGTTGTTTACCAGGAAAATAGAAAAGGTGCTGTTACGACTCTACCAAATTGAACACCGATGGTGAGTGGTATTACCGATTCTTCTCTCAGTACCACACAATTCTCCGTTTTGTGGGAATGGTGCTCAGTTTCATTCGTAATTGCAGAAAGCAATCGAAAACAAGGGAAGATTTTAGTGCCATTGAAGTGGGTGAGGCCGAAGTCCTTGTCATTAGATTTATTTAGAAATAATCCTTTGATGACTCGAAATATGAACCTTTCAAGTCACTGAATTTATTTGTGGACACCAAAGATATTCTACGCCTGAAAAAAGGAATATCGGAACGAAAAGACGTGTCGAATTTCAGATATCCATCCTTATTGCTTTCTGATCATCCAGTGGTCACCAGATTGATTCATGAGACACATGTCAAGGCAAACCATGTGGAAGTGCAGGGTCTTTTGAGCTTGCTTAGAGAAAGGTTCTTGATTGTAAAGGGTAGGAGAACCGTTCGCTCTGTTGTTATGAAATGCAATGTGTGCCATTGACTGAAGACAGAGTTTGTGACACCGTAGTGTTTTAAGTCACAAGAGTGGATCTGATGGGTTCACTTTACCTACGAGATGGAAGAAAAGCCTTAACATACCTTTTTACGTGTGCAGTGCATCGTATTGTCCACCTGGAACTAGTATCCACATTAACTTCAGATGCCTTCATACAGGCCCTAAAGAGATTCGTGGCTCGACGTGAAAGACCGTCTGTCATAAACAGTGATAACGGGACTAACTTAGTAGGTACAGCTAATGCTTTTTCACAATTGGACTGGGAGAAAATTAATGCTTTCAGCTCAGCATAATGAATTGTTTGGAAATTCAATTCTCCTGCTGCTCCATGGTGGGGTGGTTGGTGGGAACGCCTTATTGGTGTAATGAAATCCTTGCTTTCGAGAATACTTGAAAGATCCCGGCTGATTTTTGAGGAACTGACAACTGTTCTATGTGAATGTGAGGTTATAATGAATTCACGACCTTTGACCTATGTATCAGATGATCCAGACAGCCTGACTCCATTGACACTGGCCTTATTCCTTCAGGACCTCAAAGAAGTAGGAGTGCCTGATTGTGACCAATTGGGGACAACTGATCTGAAAAAGAGGTCAAGGTACTTGCAAAAACTGCGTTAAGCTTTGAGGAAGAGGTTCCGTAGTGAATATTTGGGTCATCTGGTTGAAAACTCAAAAAGCAAGAAGGAATATCCTTTGAAGGTTGGTGATGTGGTTCTCATCGGGAGTGACAACCTCAAACGGCTGGACTGGCCCTTAGTTGGTGTAGAAGATGTGTATGCTAGACGTGATGGAGTTCATAGACTGGTTCGGCTGAGAACAGGTATTGGCACTGTCATGAGGCCTATTCAACGACTGTATAGTCTCGAGGCAACAGAATCAAACTCAAGGCCTAAAGGTACGCCTTCTAGCTTATCGAATTTACAGTAGATCCATTGATTATTTGGTGCTGACTGACAGCTCACAGCTGCCGGCTTTGAAAAGTTACCAGACCAAATTATGTATCCCTACGCCGAACCAAATGATCTGCAAAAACATGTGTTTAGCAGCTGTCACTTCTGACAGTCAAAATGTATGTGTATATACCTAAATGTTGACTATCAGAAGTCAGCTGTGAGCTGTCAGTCAGCACCAAAGAAGCCATGGGACTGTACCGACAGATACGTCTTTAGAAGAGGGAGATCAAAAACCTTCAAAATATACTTTTCTGGACAAACGGACAAGAAAGGGTAGAAAGATTACTACTCCATCAAGATATTTAACAATATGAAATTATTACGTTTTGTGTTTAGGTGTTAAAAGAACAATGACTCAAATACTCTGAACTTCGTCAAAGTGATAATCTGTGAAAATTCCTTAATATGTGTTGTTGTTTTGAGATAGAAACTCAAGGTGTGAGAATGTCATATTCTTTCAATAGATGGACTTGTTAGTTATTGTTTCAAAGCAGATTGTTATATGTCTATGGCCCTAATAATGTTTTGTCTATGTTTTGTTTTTTTAAATTCTATGTCCTTTGTCTTCTTTGTTTTTTGTTAGTTGTCGGCATTTTTGTGGCTTCAATCAAAAGAACAGATTAAATATTGTTTGTGTACAACGCTTCTTTATCTTTACTTAAATACTACGTAGAATATATTTACGTCGGGTAGACGATAAGTAGCAAACAATATTACAGATTTTTTCTTCGTATTTGTACAATATTAAATGTAAAACTAAATTGTATATCTTTTAATGTAAATTATTCTTCAGGTAATTGTAGTATAATACTTAACTATTTTCAAAAAAATAACACTTTTATTCATCAGAGACATGTTTTCAGATTAAAAACATTGGAAGAAACCGTTAAATTGGCCCCCCCTCCCTCCCTTATGAAGCAGATGATTAACTTGAGCGTTATGCTTTGGTCCTTGGCAATGCGTATGTTTATATGCATCCAGTATAATATAGAGATCACTGGAGCTGCAGAGCCAATGTTGTAATATTTACACGTTTCTCCGCTAATAATACAGTATCAAGTTTAGTTTACAGCCTGGCGATAGTGTGTTCTCATATAGCAATTAGTAGTCTCTTTAACCGCTAGTAGCAGGCTGTTTCGTGAAAACTGTCTAGTCAAGTGATCTCAATGGTCTCGTGTCGCTGTTAACAATTTCTAAATTGTCTTTGACTTAATTTATCTTATCTTTGACCACAGGCCGGGCTGTTGGTTTGTTAGTTGTTAT
>CABFOV010012785.1:0-10840 GCA_902141375.1 Timema poppense
TATCTGGGAATTAATCCGTTGGGAATCAATTGACACCCGAAGTAGGGTGATTGATCACGTATTATTATTATTGACGCCCAAAGCGCGGCGCATTTTTATTCCGTATCGTTACAAGTGCCCATCAGAGCTGGTCTTGCCTAGCTTCTATATTCAGTCACTAGCACGCTGGTACATTCCTCGCGTGACGTTTGGAGTGAGAGTTTTTGACTTGAATACTCGATAATGAATTCAATAATTCACTGCGTGTACAGAATGGTGTTCCACTCTTTTAATATTTTTTTCCTAAATATTTTATATAGTAAAAAGAAACAAAGAGAATTAATATTGTTTTATATAAAAAAATATATTGGAAAATGTCAGTGGAGCCTGGCTACTGTGGCCCTAAGGTAGTTACAATGCAAATATCTGGTCCATGTAACCTCTACCTGGCTTGAAACCTCAAATATTGTCTGCAGTTTTTTCAAAGACTCTCCCAAGAATTTTCCTGGAACACTCAATAAGCTGATGCCCTATTATTCTTACATTCACTCTTACTTCCTCTGCCTTTGCACAAAGGAACAATGGAAGCATTCTTAAAGTCATTAGGAATATTCCAAATCCCAGCCCACACATTGAACATCTCACACAATCTGGCAAGCAGTACCGTGCTCCCAAGGCTAATCATTTTACTGGTGATCTCATCTACACCCACAATTTTGTCATTCTTTAAAACTCATAATTCTTATAAAGTTATTTTAATAAATTAAACACAATATAGCAACTTCTCGCTTACTGAGACAGTCCCCATAGTATTCAAACAAAACTTTTAAATTGGAAAGTGTATCCATTACTTTCACTCTCTACACTACCGGTTTTAATTTTGTTAAAATTGTTTAGGACTAACAGGTAGATGTGTAGCATTTTGTGTTTGCAAGAGTAGACAATTTTTAATATGACAGTGTTTGTAAAATGTACTCACCATTAAGTATAATATAGATAGATAGCTTTTACTTATCTATAGCTCATATACGGAGCCTACGTAAGTGACAGCTAATAGAAGTTTCTTTATTGCAAACATTGGCTGAAAGTAGCTAATGTTAACCTCATTGGAACTAATTAGCTACCCTCCTTCTTCCTTATATTAAATTATTAATATATGTTGTGTTTTTCAAACGCACAATGCTACTAATGCAATGTGGTTAAAGTATATAGAATTTAGAGGTATTATAGCAGCATATTTGTAGAAACCATTTGAGAATAACCACCTCAGTCCACACTGCCGGTATTTGAACACTTAACTCTTTGTCGCCTGTATGTCAGACAAGACATGACTGACTCCTTTGACAGCGTAACTACCAGTCTGTGTCATTGAGACTAAATCATATGTTGATATTTACTCGATACATTATTAGGGGGAAATTAAACGCTTGTAAAAATATGTTAATAAAAACTCAAAGAGGTTTACAAGGCACTATAACTATTCTTTCTTTAAGTGAGTACGAATAATATCTGCTGACATTAGGAGAACATACTTAGGAAAATGCTTGGACTAAATTGTCGTCCTTGTGCTACCTTCCCACGGTTCGTCTATTAAGAAAGAAAAAATGTTTGTGGGAGCAACAAGGACAAACAATACGTGATGATAAAAAAAAATTCCCAGTGACATTATATTCTGCTGGTAGATATTAATTATAATCACTTGAAATATAAGTATTTTATTCCATCATTGCTCCATTCCTCGTATACGTCAATGTGTTTAACAAACAGCTCTGGCTGGTCATGGTCAGTTATAAATTACTTTGGCATGGCGTAGTGTAAAATCGAGTGTGTATACGAGGGGTTATGAATTATATATCAGTGAATTCCCAAGTTTTCATAACCCTTAGCTTGTGTTAAGACCCTTAAATTCGATATGAACGTTAACATTAGAGAGGTGTCTATATAACTAGGGATAGATCTTTTAACACAGGTAGGCCTACAATGATTTTGATATTGTTTAATCTGTCAATAAGATGGATTATTGAATTATTTAACTAAACAACTCCACAACATTGAATACAAGGAACAATTTGAGTTTAACTATCCTTACTTGTTTTAAGAAAGTAAAAATATTTACACATATTCTATTTAATTGTTGTCAAATATTAGAGGGATGTCTTCCCATCACCCAAACGCTGATACAAATTCATGTAATTCTAAAACCGCTTAGATTTCAGAGCTAAGAGGATTCTTATGTTCAATTAATAAGCAATACAACAGAAGAAGTTATGCAATTAAACAGGAAAAAGTTTAACAAAAACAAACAAATCACAAAACAAGATAACATTTTGTCACAAAAACTGTTCAAAATTATATCCTTCTGTTTTGATGTACCCTTTAAACCTGCGTTTCATGATTTGTCGTTCTCTGTTGAGTACACCTGGGGTTGTCATGTATTATCTCACATCCATTTAAGATAGAGTCTCTTAAAACGTCAACATCAGGCAAAGCTGTTAACGTCAACAATGACTTTAAATGTCCCCAGAGGTAAAAACAACAACTAAAGGGGCCGTTCACTAGATCCCCCACTACCAATCCATCTTTAACAACTACCTATAAACCAAGCGTTTCTAGACCCGTGTTTATATGGACTTTTCCTAGGGTTTGATCGATGGGAAATGGGAATATGTGACAACAATTAAAACATATCCTGTATATTTTAAAAAAAATTTGTAAGCCTGGCAATACAAAATGGTACTAATACAGCTTGAGTGTTAATTTTTCGTAAAGAGAAAAAATGTTTGACGTGATCATTTAATATACATCTCGGGATCAAAAGATATTTTGACGTTTATGTGTCTCCAAACTCAAAATAGAGTTGTTTGTTTTTTAACTCTGCCTATACCTCTGTCTGTGACCTAAGGCTAAAGCTGAAACAGTTGAAGTTTTGTTAGACTCGTTCAAACTTGGTATTCGTATATTGTTATATTGAGGATAAATAATGATTTAGATTTTAACTTTGATATTTAGGTTTGTTTTACTAATTCAAATCAGTGAAAAATATTAATCTGTGCACCGGACTTTAACCCGGGACTTTCGGTTTTGATCACCCATGCTCTATTACTGAACCATCCTTATTCGTCTCGTATTCAAGGCCATCTTTCATTAATTGTTGTCGTATTGAGTCTAATTGTGGTAACCCGTGACTCTTTACAACTATTTACCCGCCTCGGTGGCGTAGTTGGCTAACGCGCTTGTCGTGTTGAAGCTCGACTGCTGAGGACGGGGAGATCGAGGTTCGATTCTCAGTCGGGTGAAATGGGAGTGGTTTTTTCTAAATGGTTTTCCACTCTCCCTCCACGTAAATGCGGGTTCACTTCCTCTAATTCAACCTTCCCAAGTCCTAATCCATTAGAGTAATTAGTACTTAAAGCGTATAACCCTAACGGGTAATAAGACCAATGCTAAATATAAAAATACAACTATTTAAAGAATAGTAAGTTGAAATGCTAAAAAAAACGTTATTTTTCAAAATGGATACTTTGTGAGAGTTTTAAATGATAAATGACACTTTATGCTTGTTTTCCGGTTGGTAGTTTATTGATAGCCTATGTATGAAAATACTGTTCCAAACTAAAGTAAACTACATGAAAGAGTTTGTGTGATTGTATCGTACCATTTATTTACTTTTCGGATGTGAGCTGCAGGGACTGTGCTCTTGAGCTATTCAATCTATCGAATTAATACCATTTCGATTAATTTTAAAAACGTTAAAATTACGCAAACAGTGGATATTGTCTCTTAGAGATCTTTGTTAACCTATATTTTGTAATAATATTAATAATATAAGTGTTTTTTGACCTTGGTGATTTTCGGGTAAAGTGCTCGTCTCTGGACCCAATGTTCATGGGTTCAAATCCAGCTGGGATCAACGATTTTTTCTTGAGCTATAAAAATCTTTGAAGGGAAAGTAAAGCCGTCATTACCATGTAGATGGTTGAATGTAAAAATCTCTGGAAGTTATGTGAAAATACCTTCCCGGAAAATTGGTAGACCCTTTCGCTCTCACTCATAGAAATTTTCATGTTATAATATCATAAATTGGTTCAGAAAGTGCACGTTAAATACCTCTAATAAATAAAAATGTTTCTTTGAAAACGACGGAATTGTAATTCCTCATGTTTTATCAAATATTTTTTATAATGTATTTACATTGTCAAATAAAAATTTGTGTCAGTTATATTAAAAGCAATTTTGGAAGCAGCCTCAGTTTCATAGCATGTTCATTAATTAAGAAAATCAACAAGACTTTAAAAATGCAGTTAACTACTATTTATAACTTTTATCTTATATATATATGTGTGTGTTAATCAATTAATATTATTTTATGTGAAAAACCTCAACACTTTACCCAATATATTTTCTAACTAGCGGTCTGCACTCAAACTAACACTAATTAACCTAATTGTGAGCCATGCAAGTTGTTGCCATAGTAATTAGAATGCCATATGAATAATTTAATAAGGGCTGTGACTGAATTGGTTTTTAAACATACTTTGTGATTAGTCATATTTTAAACGCTTGAAAGATAAGAACATGACGATGAGCTGACATTTATTAAACAAATTACTATTCAAAAATATGATAAATTCCATATTACCATCACTTTTCATGGTTATTTATTCAATGGCTTGCTATTTAGTAACCCACCGGCCTTGAGTTGTATTTACCTTTTTATTGTTGACAATGGATGGCAATGAGTGTTATTTTACAAGATCATTCAAGTGAGGTCAGTGTTTCAAGGCAAAGGTCGACGAGGCTGGAGATGGGGAAACCCAAGCACCATTCATGGACACTGGTTACGTGATGGCAGACATCATATTTTAGCTAAAATTATCATATTCAAAGACTTTTAACATTAAGTGGAAATTGTTTGGAATATTTTTGTCTTCTAAAATTGGGAAAAACCAATGTTTTTTTAAAATCCTGTTAATCAATAGGATTTACAATATTAAAATGTTTCGTTTTGCTGTAATTTTGTCATATTACAAATTGATTAGCGTTTCAAAACTTTATTATACAAATAAATAAATATAACTTTATTTTACTCCTAATAATGTGTCGAGTGTTGGTAAAAGGGTGTGGGATGGAATTGTTTGTACAGCGTTACACTGCCCATAAGAACGAAGCATGAGGGAACATGTTAAACATCTAATGGAGAGTACAATTTGTCAACCTCAGATCAATCTAATCGATCAAGGAAGTTTTAAAAGAATTTTCAATGACCTTTTGACCTCAGGAGGAACAATGAATATCCCCGCGTTAAGTTAGCGACATAAAATAAGATGGGTTATTAAAAATCATGATATCCCTTTAATTACAACTAACAACATCCCTTCAATAAAATATCTAGGAAGCTACATCATTCCTGGATAGAGATATTTGTATGTACTGAGAATGATTAAAATATATGAGTTATTTTCGTATTTTTTAAAATGATTTCCAAAAATTATATTTTAGGGCATAAATTTAATGTAGCACGATGGACTACCGGTCTTTAAAAGGTACCTGATTTGAGTCCGGAGGCTTACTATGTATTTATGATTAAAGAAAAATTCTTATTGGAATTAACTCAACATCTTATTTAGTCTGGGTATTAAGAGCTTTGTACATTTTTATACCGGCTTTGAGGCTTCTGGAGAGGTAGATTTATATTTAATATACTTTAATGTAGACTGGGGTTGAGCCTCAAAGAGACATTTAATTTAATTTTAAATATTTTTATTCACATTTGGGATTCATCTCCAGAGAATAATTGATTTTTATTGGCCGATATGGTTAAATGTATTCTGGGTTTTGAGCCCTGTTGGTTCCTTTTTTTCTCATCAAATAGAACTATTCGAATTAGCTCTAGTAAACTTTCCATTAAAATATAGATATTAAATAATGGTGCTAAGTACGAAATCAATTCGATTTTAAAAATTATATCTCAAGATAAATCTCAAATATTAATAACAATTCCAAAATCAAATATAATTCATTTGTAATGTATAAATACTTTTCTATGCCGGTACTTAGATTCTAACTATAAGATAAACTATTACATTGTAAAACTGAAAAACCGATTGCGCAACGAATAATTTGGTATCCATTACTTGATGTTAAACTCTTATCTGAAACTTATTTCATGTAAAAATAAAAGCCAAGCTTCTCTTTAATAACTAGAAAAAAATAGCCTAGTGTTCGTTTAAAATGATGTAGCCGGCACATAAATGAAGTGATTCTTTCGTTGATAATGTGTTGTTGAGATGACAGGGTTGAATGTGCTGTCAAAAAACCCATTATGTGCTCTTTTTCTAACTAGCGCTATTCTGTAACTTGGAGATATTCTCAGTATGAGTGCTGTCAATAATGAAACATGAATGGGGCCATTAAAAGGTTAATTAAAAATAACAGATCATCATTGGAAAAAAAAAAAAACCACACAAGTAAAGTTTTAAAATTAGTATTTTTTTTAAATGAGAGAACCAAATTAAAATGTATTATTTTTCGGTAGATTATGAATAAGAAATAAATCAAGACTTTTTTTGGATGGATATAATCTACATGAGCCTCCCTTATTACATTTTCTTTTTTTATCAACAGTTACCCGCCTAGGTAGTGTAGTTGGCTAACGCACTAGTCGTGTTGGGCTCGACTGCTGAGGACGGGTAGATCGAGGTTAGAATCTCGGCCGGGTGAACTTTTTTTCCCCCTAAAAATGGTTTTCCACTCTCCCTCCACGCAAATGCGGGTTCACTTCCTCTAATTCAACCTTCCCAATTAGCGTAATTATTACTTAAAGCGTATAGCCGAAACGGGTAGTAAGATAATAATTTTAATAACAGTTATAAATTAAAGCGTTATTGCATTTTTAGTTTTTGAAACAAATGTTTTAACAAGAAGACTTTAAGGCTTTAGAGTATGGTCTGAGTAGTTTTACTAAACATTTTAAAATAAAAAACCTCAAGTTACATTATCTTGTTTTATTTAAACTATAGTAAATATATAAAGTATTTCTTAGTATTTATAAAAATTTACTAACATTGCTATCTTTCAAAGTAAACTAAGTGTAAGTATTAAACCTGTAAAAACTCATATTGTGAAAGCTATTTTAATCACACATCAACAAATTAATCTAATTTTGTATATAATTTATGTAAAAACTATATCCACACAAGCTTATTGATAGCTTTTGTAATATATTTTTGTTGTCTTAGGAATATTTGGAAACATACAAACTAAGCTATAAATGTAAAATCGAAATAAATCAGTACACACGCATAATATTTCGTCATTATTTTGTGGGTATAACTAATGAGTAATTGAAAAGTCACGCTTACCTACACCATCTTATCTAATATTATTGATAAAGGCAGGATATAAAGTTGTCATATAATAGTTTTAACTACAACAACTAGAAATCCAAATATTGTACCACAAATAGCTAAAAGTAGCTAGGGCGATGTCTCGCTCCATTATGTCCCACCGCGATATAGTATTGTGATGCTCATTGGCCTACTTTCCACATCCGTTTGATTTACCGTTATTCATTCCCCTCGCCCCCACACCCCCTGACCTCATTTCTCATGTGCTGATTTCGTCCTCCCCTACAGACCCCCTCTCCCATAACAGTCCCTCCCCTACGACCCCCCTCTCCTTCCACCCCGGACATGTTGGTTCTTTATTATTAATTATTAATGATTGATAAATAATTATTGTTAATTGATTATTGTTAATTAATTAATTGGTAGGATAGAGGTGTTTGAGTTTTTATTCATTGATTAGGGCGTTGTAGTTTATTTATTTGTTTATTAGAACCTCGCGCTATTGTTGTCAAGGGTAGAATGAACATTGGATCTTCTGTCACACGACTTTGTTAAACTGTTCCGGAACTATCAGCACGAACCTCGCGCTATGGCTGTCGGGGGTAGAGTGTAAATAAATGGTTCCCCTGACTTTCACTGCCCCCTTCCTTAGAGATATGTGTCGCAGCCCTGGTGACAGTCTGGCGGGTCGACAAGACAAGTCGGGAAAAGAATAGATCGTGACCTCGGTAACTTTGGTTTTCCCTGGTGCCAGTATGTCGGCCCTACAAGACGAGTTGAGACAAGAATAGATATTTTAGTCATTGACATGGGCAACGGGTTTTTCCTTGCGCCAGGCTGGCGGGCAGACAAAACAAATTGGGACTCGTAAGATAAATTCAGTAAATAAAACACATATATTACAAATATACATATATTTAATAAACATCAAAATTATACATTTTTACATGAATGACGCATATATTCGTTCATTCTTTTTCTACAGTGTCTCTTAGATGCTTTATTAAAATTGTTTTTAGTTCATAACCCAGCGTATAGTAGTCCAAACCGACGACTTGAGGTGTATAGTAGGTAGCACTGATAAGATCCAGGTTTTTGATATGCGTTTCCACCGTATGCTGTTTTAGGTCGACGCCATCCCGTCAATTCGTTGCATACATCCACGACGAGTGTGTCGATCAAATCGTTGCAATAGTGTGCGACGGGTGTCAACCACATGTCCCGTCGGTCAAAGGTGACGTCGATAAGGTCCCACACCTCACAAAGACGGGCCCAGCTAGATGCTAGATAGGCGACCCGCTTGAGTCCGGCGTCTTGTTTCTCATTAATGACGACCATACGATCACCAAAAATGCGTCTCAGAGAGATTTCATGATTAGTCAGACTAATCTTCTGAGGAGGTTGGGTGTTCGAGAAAATTTTTGATATGACAGACTTGTAGCTACCCAGTTCTTGCCACTCTCTACGGTTAAACAAGGCGCAGTTCCCTCCGCATTTTTCTAGCTGAACATTGGGCGTAAAGTTGTTCCTAATGCTCATGCCGACGATGACTCGCTTGGCGTCGACTCCATCCAGCGGGAACAATCAGTTGAAAATACTGGTGATGGCGAGTGGCTTCACCGGCTTTGCTTTGCTGCCGCAAACGTCTTAACCTTCCATGCTGTTTAGTAGTTATGGGCGGCACGCCACCGGGACGCCCCTTTTATAGGAGCACGCCGATTGGACACGATCTGTTGAAAGGCGGGATGTCCCTAAAGTCTTGAAAAATCTATTGTAATATCTAACTACCTTAGCGTCGTTGGCTGTGTGATTGGTGGGCGAGAATAGGTTTTTGAAAGTTTTCATCGGAATGTTCTGGGCGCGATAGAGAAGGTACATGAGACAGTAATGGCCGAAAACGTCTAAGGCGATGCTTTGAAGTTGTAGTGTGCTATTGGACGTGCGAAAAGTGTTTTTGTGAATAAAGCCAGATGTGACTTTATACGGGGTGGAAAACCATAACTGTCAAAGTATTTTCCCACGCCGTTCTTGTCGATAAAGATGGCAAACCAATGCGTCCCTGGCCTAGTGTGTGGATCAGTGTTGATGACTAGAGCAGCAGGTCGTGCTATTCTTAAGGGTAGTTGATCAGCAGGGAAAACACCCATTCATACAGAACGGAACCACGGTTCTGTTTTCAGCACACGTCTTATGATGTGCGTATCCATCATCAATAATCCAATCTCGAAGTCCCAAACGATAGAGGGCAA
Source organism: Timema poppense (assembly GCA_902141375.1). Lineage (NCBI taxonomy): Eukaryota > Metazoa > Arthropoda > Insecta > Phasmatodea > Timematidae > Timema > Timema poppense. The sequence goes on from CABFOV010012785.1 coordinate 9,575, forward strand.
ACAGAAATTCCATACAGAACTATGTGCCATGCATATGGTGCGGCCAGATTTAAGTGTTTTCAGTGACGAACAACCTCTGTTGTACAGATCTATGATGGGTGTAGACGTGTATTTGACTAGAAACTTTTTCTTTTCCACCCCCTTGAATTAGACGGTTTCTGCACGCGTTGTGGCATGGGAGATGAGGGATTCGAGCAGGCTGTAATCCACATCGCCGCTATCCCAGGTGATACCGTGCATATTGTTGACTATATAGTCGGCTTTATTTCTGGCATAGGTGGAAATTTCCTCGATAGCGTATGGGGGTGTTAACAACCAATGTTGCAGTAATATACCGCATAGAGATAAAACATTCAGTTCCTTGACGATAAACTCTTTGTCGTCGTCGATGAAGCTCTGAAAATTCACAATGACCTCCATGTCTTAAATGAGGGGGTAAGGGGTAGGAAGCCGTTTATATTACATCCATAATCGGTCACGACGTTTCTGTACTTGTCAATGGTGTTGATGTTGGCAAACTCCTCGTATATGATACAATTGACGGTTTCGGTGAGACCCCGGGTGAAGCTCACTTCGATGCTCTGAGAGCCGTACCTCGTCAAATTCCAATGCGATGTAATGTGGGCGGACAGAATAGGCATGAGATCGAAAGCCATGAGATGATATCCCTTGGGGAAGGCTTCTCGTGTGATGTCGCTACCCTCGATCATGAAATGGATACCCGTTCCAGAAAATAGTATGTGATAGGACATGACATAGTGTCCGTTTAAAAAATTGGGCTGTAACGGTTTCGACAATACTTGTTCTCCGTCCACGTACAGCGAGAAATGGTTCATGTCGTAGGTTTGAAATTTGAACGGGTTCTTGGTGGCGTCTTCGTTGATACAATTCTCACGATGCACCGTTTGTGTAACTGTCCGGTGAATACGTTGAACAATGATTTCCCTTGCACGCCCGAAGGAATAGTGAGTGTTTCTACTTCCACATTGGTGATGGGATAATTTGCGGGACTAACGTTTAATGCTTTGAAATGTGCCAACAGTATAGAAGGTGCTACTTCACACGTCGCACTAGAAGACTTGCTTCTGTTACCCCCCTTTTATTTATATCCCAAATAAAAGTCAGGTTGGTAACAAGAGAGTTTATTTATTTTCAACAATAAAAACAAAACTCGATGAGTAGAAAGTGGGACAAGCCCAGCGTTAGGCGCACAAACAAGGCCATAATAAACGATACACAAAGAAATAATGGGGGATGACCCCAAGT
>CABFOV010012788.1:0-10836 GCA_902141375.1 Timema poppense
AGTTTCGGAGCCTATTCATTACAAACAAACAAACAAACAAAAAATCAAACCTTTCCTCTTTATAATATTAGTATGATTAAAGAGTGTGAAATATAGTAGAAAAGAACAATAGGGTTAAAATGCAGAAAACATATTAAAATTAGATAATACAATACAAATGAAATATCACATATTCTAAGGTTACAGATTAAATGATTAAAAAATCACAAAGAAAGATATATTAGGTAAAGTAATGAGTTAAAATTAACATTTTAAGCTAATATTGTTGATAAATTCAGAATCGTCAAAAGAAAAATTTAAAAACTTTAACCAATGAAAGTGAACAGGGAAATTAGATTACACCTTTGGAGTGACAGGGATAACATCTAACCCTAATTTAGAAACCTGAAGATGACGTTTGTACGTTGAATCATGTAGTCAAGTCAACCTGCCTTTTGGCGTTCAAGGCTTAAGGAGTGGAGCTAAATATCAGCTAAGGAACGTTTATATATTCAATAACATTTTATTATCAATTATCTCCTATTCTACATAATTTAGGTATAATTATCGTCTCCAACCTCTATTTAACAATTTTCTGCCTTAATTTACCTGTTCACTTTCATTGCTCAGAATCTGTTCAATCACTTACTCGTAATTTCTTTTACCGGAAACGGGCTTATCAAATCATCACTATAATATAAAGCCACTTGGCTGACTCACTCCCTGACATTAATGTTTACCCATTTAGAGATGAGCTAGAAACACAAAATTTGTCAAACTTATAGCTTATAGCCTGAAACTTTCGGGAGAATTCCAAAAAGTTAAAAAAAAAAATTTCAACCCCCGAAAAAGAAATCAAACTGGTGGAGCAACTTTAAAATCGGTGCGGACCTTTATTTGGAGGCCTCTTGTCGCTAAGCGGTATGAACTATCGAAAAACGGATTGCAACAGAGCTAATTTTTTTTATTTCAGGTAAATTTTGCAAATTTTCCACAGATTTTTTTAAATTTCCTTACACACTTATGAGACAGATATAATAATAAAATTGTAATAATAAATCAACGTTCAAAACAACGCTAGTATTACATTAGTTTACACTCACTGCGGGTTTGGGGGCGGAACCCACAACGAGCAAGGCGAGTTATATATGTATATATATAAAAAAGATTTGCAAGCCTTACCTTTAATACTCTCTAAACCAAAGAATCTTTTGAAGAGCCCAAACTGTCCATCGAAAGCGAATTGATAATAATAGACAGGAGATGCACACGAAGCTGCATGTTCTTTCACTGTGTTATAAACACCCAAACCGTAGTGTGTGTCCGTCAATAGCTGGAACATAAACCATAGTGTGTGTCCGTCAATAGCTGGAACATAAACCATAGTGTGTCCGTCAATAGCTGGAACATAAACCATAGTGTGTCCGTCAATAGCTGGAACATAAACCATAGTGTGTCCGTCAATAGCTGGAACATAAACCATAGTGTGTGTCCGTCAATAGCTGGAACATAGACCATAGTGTGTGTCCGTCAATAGCTGGAACATAAACCAAAGGGTACAAGCTCACTTTAATATATGCTCTAGCGTGCCTCGATACTCCTCTGAACAAACTTTGGGCTTGCAATACCCACAGTTAGACACCAAGTGAATGAGAGATTATACCTACAATAACTCCACTCTCTTCAGTCTGTCACCTTAAACTGTCATTGACATGTAATTCCTGTTGATTTATTCTGCTGGCCCAATTATTATTATTACAAAAATATGTTTGGTAAATTTCTTATAAGACACACTTATTCTATTGTTACTAAAAAAATCTAGTTATTTGTGCTCGTTTTATCCAATATGAGATGATTAATTAGTTAATATGAACAAATTATTAAAATGTGATAATATGTAATTTTTTTCCTTTGGGTTCGTTTAATAGCTTTTGAAACACGTAGTTAAAAGCTTATAACCCGAACGGTAAATAAGACACGGTGCTAAAAAATAAAAAATAATAATTATAAGGTCAATCATTTTAGCTAGGGAGGTACTTGTATGCATGTATAAGGTGGAGATTTATGAAGTGGCCTCTGTATATATATATACAGAGGCCACTTCATAAATCTCCACCTTTCTCCTAACTCAAAAAAACACAATTCTGGGCATGGTAGTTACTTTACAAACTTCAATCATCTAATCATGTTTTTACAATGTTGTTATAAATAAATATATAAATACATGAGTAATTTAAATTAATTTCGAACCTTTATGGGGAGTTTTCATCATTTGTATGTCAATTTTAATAAATATTACTATTATTATCACCGTGTCTTACTACCCGTTCGGGTTATACGCACTTACGCTAATGTGTAATGGTAGGCTGATTGTGAGATGAAATGGAGGACCTATTGGTAATCAGATAAATCTGTGCCAGGACCGAGGATTGAACCCCGGCCGCCAGCACAGAAGTCTGACACCTTACCTCTAGACTGCCAGGTCACCTGTTTGGTTAAAAAGGGATCATAAGATTTAACTAAGGCACTATCAATTCCTACTTTTAGGATCTAGGCTATGCCCTGTTTTTCTGGGTGTTATTGGCTTGTTTAAACACCTAACCAGAACACATAATTATCATTCATCAAAGTTTGATAATTTTAATTTACTAGAAAAAAAATTTCGCTCCTTTCCAGGAATCTAACTTGGAAGGATTTAAAATAAGATGTAAAATGATATTATCCCAATGCTCACGTCAATATACTGTAGTATATTCCTCTCCGAAACGTCCCCGTCCTTGAAGTAGAACTGTCGTATCTTGTTGGAGATCTCACCCTCGCTCGCGGGACATCTATTTTCCACCAAGTCTTGTGGGACCAGTTTTTTAAAGTTTTTATCCACCTTCTGCATAAAAGTCGCTCTATTCTTTGCGATATGGATGATCCCCTCATGAGTGGTGATTCCTGAGATGAAGGGCACCTCGTGTATCAGACCGTCCTTAATAAGGTCCATGGGGCTCTCACTCAGGAAGGCCTGCGGCGTATCATTTTCCAACGATGGCACAAAAGGGAAGGATAAACCAAAGCTTATTTCCTGGAAATAAATAGTTGTTAACCTTAAGTGATGCCATAAAATGTTTTGACCAATAATTAATACAAGTATTGTTATTATTATTATTAGCATCATGTCTTACTACCCGTTCGGATCATACGCACTTACGCTAATGTGTAAATGGTAGGGTGATTGTGAGATGAAATGGAGGACCTACAGTTTAACGTGGAATCCGAACCACGGTGGAGGCCTGGCATTCCCCACATTCACAAGATGTCTTGTCAGAGGTGAAGGAAGGGTTTGGTAATCAGATAAATCTGTGCCAGGACCGAGGATTGAACCCCGGCCGCCAGCACAGAAGTCTGACACCTTACCTCTAGACTGCCAGGTCACCTGTTTGGTTAAAAAGGGATCATAAGATTTAACTAAGGCACTATCAATTCCTACTTTTAGGATCTAGGCTATGCCCTGTTTTTCTGGGTGTTATTGGCTTGTTTAAACACCTAACCAGAACACATAATTATCATTCATCAAAGTTTGATAATTTTAATTTACTAGAAAAAAAATTTCGCTCCTTTCCAGGAATCTAACTTGGAAGGATTTAAAATAAGATGTAAAATGATATTATCCCAATGCTCACGTCAATATACTGTAGTATATTCCTCTCCGAAACGTCCCCGTCCTTGAAGTAGAACTGTCGTATCTTGTTGGAGATCTCACCCTCGCTCGCGGGACATCTATTTTCCACCAAGTCTTGTGGGACCAGTTTTTTAAAGTTTTTATCCACCTTCTGCATAAAAGTCGCTCTATTCTTTGCGATATGGATGATCCCCTCATGAGTGGTGATTCCTGAGATGAAGGGCACCTCGTGTATCAGACCGTCCTTAATAAGGTCCATGGGGCTCTCACTCAGGAAGGCCTGCGGCGTATCATTTTCCAACGATGGCACAAAAGGGAAGGATAAACCAAAGCTTATTTCCTGGAAATAAATAGTTGTTAACCTTAAGTGATGCCATAAAATGTTTTGACCAATAATTAATACAAGTATTGTTATTATTATTATTAGCATCATGTCTTACTACCCGTTCGGATCATACGCACTTACGCTAATGTGTAAATGGTAGGGTGATTGTGAGATGAAATGGAGGACCTACAGTTTAACGTGGAATCCGAACCACGGTGGAGGCCTGGCATTCCCCACATTCACAAGATGTCTTGTCAGAGGTGAAGGAAGGTGTTTGGTAATCAGATAAATCTGTGCCGGGACCGAGGATTGAACCCCGGACACCTAGCACAGAGGTATGACACCTTACCCCTAGACCGCCAGGTCACCATTATAAGTATCGTTTTGTTGTCTGGTTTGATGGGTATCCTATTTGACCCCCTACCTGGAAGGAGTGTTGTGGTCATCGTTCTAACATAAAAGGTTTGGAGAAGTAAACAAAGAATGTATTAATTTATCACTATCTTTTATTTTTATTAACACGTCTTACTACCCTTTCGAACTATACGTATACATCCATATACTAAATACTATAATGTTTTAGGGACGCAGAAGGTTGAATTTAGTGCAAGTGTGCCTACATTTGAGTGGAAAACCATTTAGGAAAAAGAACCCTCAGTATACCTGACCGGGATTCAAACACCTATACCCCCATCATCTGTGGTCCGGTCTATTGGGAGAGGGAAGCCTAAAGGCCAACGTCGAATAGCACCTATCGGATAGACCGCACGCCTCACACGCATCCAAGTGCCACTTATGTTAAATATATATATATATATTAGGGAGGGATAAATGTTGGGAACCCCCTTCTATTGCTGGGGTAAGCTAAATTAATAGCATTAATGAAAACATTTTAAAATATTCAAGCCCATTGATTTACATCTATGGTTATTTAAAAACGCACGCACAAATTGGATATAAATACACCTATATTAATAAATTAACAAATGACTTTCTAATTAGTTAACAAATTAAAGAAGTGATATAGTTAGATTTTTGAAAAATCTTTGGTTATTTTTTTTTTAATTTCGTAAATTATTGTATTAATATTTTAATTGTATATAAGTTCTATTACAATTTTAAAAATAGAGTAGGCATACATTCGTACAAAATTTCAATTAAAATAATAATTTATATAATTTACATAATTCATAGAAAATTTATTATTTAAATTATTACACACAATTTTCTAACGGGATTCTTACAATATTTATTAATATGATAATATTCTTAAAACATTAACGGTCCAAATGAACAAAATATTTTTCCGAATCTATTTGGCTATAGTTATGTTTATAGTTTTTATTATAGTTTTTTTTATCATGTTTCCGAGTCTATAAATAATGAATGAAAATGGCATCCATAACTAAAATGAAGTACCTTGGCACTAATGACGTTGTCTTGAGCCTTGATTATGGAACTAGATGGAACACTGCGCAGGAAACTGACCAATTCACGAGCGTCGTCCGTCGCGCAGCCTAGTTGTTTTCCGAGTCTGAATGCGGGGTCACGTGACGACTTCGTGAAAGCCCAGGGGTTCAGAGCGGACCCACTTTGAGCAATGGCACGATGGAATAATCCTTAACAACAGTTTATTTCAGGAACATTTCAAACCGATGGAGATATTATAAATATTTCTAAAAATAATGCCTTATTCTAAATCAACTAACGAAAATTGACTAGTTATTAGAGGAGAAGGTGGTATTATGGAACCCACAGGTATTATGGAACCACTATATTTCATACTGATAATAGAGGCGAACTCCAACGGATTGTGGCTGAACTGCACTAGGAATCCATACATAGCAAGGGGATAACACCTCTCAATTCAGTTATGCGGTTGCGCTAAGTGAAACAGGACGTTTGTATTTTTCGCAATTCCAAACTTTTGAATGGTAAGTGAAGGTAATTATTTAAAAAATATAAATCATGTAGTTGTAGGTTCGCTGGTGCATGTGTCCCGTTCTAGAGGCCTAGGGGTACATGCTAGTCTGTCTGATGTTCACGTTTTTAAAGTTGGTGTCGACAGAAATTAGGTTAATCCAAGATGGCGATGCGGAAAATACGGACCTCATTGGTGCTTTTAATATGGAACCCAACTCCTCTGGGGTTCCGTATTACCCACAAATTCAAACCACGGAGTAATTTTTATAAAAGTACGTGTTATATGAATGAAAAAAAAAGAATGAAAATGAAAAAATTATAAATAGATAACTAACATTATATATAAGTATATATAGCTAAATTCTAAAGTTATTTTGGTTTAAAAAAACTGTTCTAGATAAATAAAAGTGTTCTTTCAAACTGATTTTTTTAAATTTTCAGATGCCTAGAGCCCAGCTGAACAGGCCAAATAAAAACCCCAAGAGACAAACATGGAGCCAGGAAATAATGGCAGAGGCAGTGAGAATTGTAAGGGACAAAAAAAATGGGGCTGAAGAAAGAGGCAAAATTTTATGAGGTGCCAAAAACTACTTTGCGAACGCTCTTTTTACAAGCAGACTTTCATCCTGAACAATTTGTGAAAAAGACACTGGGTAGAAAGCCAATTCTTCCTGAGAATATCGAAAAAGAGCTGATGGAATATATTTTGTTGATGGAGGCAATATTTTATGGACTCACAAGACCGGATTTGAGGAGAATGGCGTTTCAGCTAGCTGTGCGTAACAAAATTCCAAACCATTTTAAAAATGGGGTTGCAGGAAGGTCTTGGCTAGATCATTTTTTGAACCGCCATAAACAACAGCTGTCTCTAAGAAGACTCACCCGAACTTCATACGCCCGCGCAGAAGGCATAACCAAAGAAATGGTTCTGACATTTTTTGACCTCCTAGAATCAGAGTACGAGAAGCACAGATATGAGGCTGACAGGATCTGGAATGTTGACGAAACGGGGCTCAGTGTCGTGCAGTCCAAAGTGCCACAGGTTATTGGGTTGAAATGGAAGCGACACATTGGTGCTTTGACTGCGACAGAACGTGGATCACTCGTAACAGTGATTTGTGCTATGAGTGCTTGGGGATCTTTCCTGCCTCCAATGATAATTTTTCCTCGGAAAAATATGTCCGACCAATTGAATAGAGGTGCTCCCCCAGGGGTCATTGGTAGAGCCCATCCCTCAGGATGGGTTCAGGCTAATTTGTTCACACAATGGTTCGAACATTTCTTATCTAAGACAAAACCTACCCCAGCATCGCCCGTTTTGCTTATTCTAAATGGGCATTATTCCCACACCAGGAATATGGATGTAATTGAATTAGCAAGGAAGAACCACGTTTCATTAATTTCTTTACCGCCTCACACAACACACAAACTACAACTGCTAGATAAAACATTCATGGGACCACTCAAGACGTACTACATCGAGGCAATACGTCAACACACGATTCATGAAGAAAAACGTCTCACGTCCTACGACATCAGAGGACTTTTAGGAACTGCTTATCTACAGTGCACCAATGGTTCATATGCCATGAATGACTTCAGAGCCACTGGCATCTGGCCATTTAATAAACACATTCTTACATATGCTAATTTCATTGCTGCAGACCATGCTGCTATTGAGAATGCACCAACTGATGTAATGATTCCACAAACACCAGGGTCATCCTAAATCTCTGTCACCCCAAAAAGTCAAATTACTCCAAGCATTACATCAACAACACCAAACACCAGTTCACGTTATGAAAGTTCAGGGGGGCATCATCTGTTTCTCCAAGTGATATTGTGCCAAATCCTCAACCAAAAAAGAAAAGATCAAACAGAGGCAGGAAACCGAGCTTTTCTAACTTGATTACAGGCTCTCCCTACAAGACTCATTTAGAGACGTCCATGGCAAAATATACAGACACAAAACCACCAAACAGGGGAAAAAGTTCGATTCGTGGCATGGGACGTGGAAGAGGAGCAACATCGATTTCTGTGCATAAAGACCATCCTTAAACTTCCGCTGTCAAAAGTCCAACAAGAGGCAAAACACCCAAGGCAAAGCGACAACGCATCAACAGCATTTCAAGTGATAAAGACTCGATCGAAATACCTTCGTCTGTTTACTCTCCTTCCGACTTTCCCGACGAGAATACACCCCCTTCTAAAGATGACACTGCTTGTCTGTTTTGTGATGGGTTGTTCGCAGATGATGCTCATGGGGAGGTGTGGGTGCATATGCCTAATATGCGCCCTGTGGGAACACAAAGATTGCGCTGATGTTTAAAAGGAGCATTACATATGTGATTTTTGTAAATAGTTAGCTTCTTCGCTTTTCATTAATCTTTTTTTTTATTATTAAAGTATTTTTTTGATAAAACACATTGGAGTAAATGATTTTGTAATTAATTAACTTTTTTGTATTTTTATATTTGTTTTTGGATACATTAAAGCATTTTTTTGAAAACACACAAGTGGGGTTCCATATTACCACCCGGCTTCCAAAAAACTACTTTTTGACTTTTTTGACAAAAACCTTCAAAAACCATACTTATAGCTGTTATTCTAGCGAAAAATCCAATTAGGAACATTTTGTTTAATAATTACTGGTACTTTTAGCACAAAAAATGTGGGCGCAGTTATCATACCTTGTTTACAATTCACTATAATGAAAATGGGGTTCCATAATACCACCTTCTCCTCTACTATTAGGAATAGTGTTTAACAAATATGATAATATCTATATAATAATAATAATAATAATAATAATATTTAGCACCGCGTCTTACTACCCATTCGGGTTATACGCTTTAAGTACTAATTATCTCTAATGGATTAGGAATTGGGGAGGTTTAATTATAGGAAGTGAACCCGCATATGCGTGGAGGGAGAGTGGAAAAGCATTAAAAAAAACCACCCCCAGTTCACCCGACCGAGATTCTAACCTCGATCTCCCCGTCCTCGGCGGTCGAGCTCAACACGACAAGCGCGTTAACCAACTACGCCATCAAGGCGGGTTATATAGAATAATGATTATAATAATATTAATAATAATAGTAATAATGTAACAATATAGTAAAATTATAGGTCTCCAGTAGATAAAGTACGTAGAATATTTATCTCATTTATACAAAAATAATAATATAGGTTGGTATATGGTTTCTTAGTATATTATAATAATTATATTTCCCTGAACAAAAGTGTTATTACTTGCCTTGCTTTTATATTTTGTCGGTAGACCACGTGTCATAATACACTCAAGAATCTTAGGTACATACGGGAACACTACCTGAATAATGTTAACTCTAATCTTAATAAACAATAACCACAAATTTAATTAAACCCGCCTCGGTGGCGTAGTTGGTTAACGCACTTGTCGTGTAGAGCTCTACTGCTGAGGACGGGGAGATCGAGGTTCGAATCTCGGTAGGGTGAACTGGTGGTGGTTTTTCCTAAATGGTTTTCCACTCTCCCTTCACGTAAATGCGGGTTCACTTCCTTTAATTCAACCTTCCCAATTCCTATTTCATTAGAGTAATTATTACTTAAAGCGTATAACCCGAACGGATAGTAAGACGTGGTGCTGAATGAAAAAAACTTTAATTAATTAAAACCCTTTTAAGTACTGGAAGAAATACAAATAATACAAAAATGCGTAGAACAAGAACAAAAAATTTAATGAATGAGTTGTGCTCGGTAATACTAAAATAAGGTGTATCCCCAACCATTGAGATTTTAGACTGATATTATTGTGTAATATTTCCATGCTACAAATACAACCTCTAGAAACCTTTAATGATTAATTAATCAAGAAAAAAAATATAAACATTAAAATAATAATTTAATGATTTGTGTAAGCAACTCCATATAAATTAGTTAAGAATTTAGTTTATGAATAGATATTAGTAGCAATTATTACTAACAGTTTTACTGATGATAACTGAATCAAATAAAGAATATTAAGTTTTACAATTCATAAAAGTATTAAGATAATATGATGAAAGAGTAATATTTGAAAATGATGATAAAAAGTAGATGACAAGTAACATTTAAAAATATAAAATATAACGTTATTGTTTTATGAACAATCTTAGGTTGATTAATAGGTTTGTAAATAAAAGGCAAAAGTTAAATTTTATAAGAATTAATAGATGAGTCTATTGTATATTGCTTGAATAATAATATAGGTTATTTGTTTGTATCTTACACCAGTTATGAGTGTTTGAAGATTACTTAATTTATTATGGGCTTATGGTTAAATAATGATATTAAAATTTACATTAACTTTAAGAATTTGGGAAATATAATGAGAAAGCAGTTAATTGGAATTAATGATTAAAAGTAGATAACCAGTAAAGCATAAAGATGAAATTTTATGATCAATATTAAGTTGATGACAAATTTTGAAAAATAAAAGTTATTAAATAATAACAAATATTGCAAATGATTCATCAGGAGAAAAAAAAAATTATAAGAATTATAATTTACCAAGTGTGAAGTTTCAATTCGATTAAATGTTATCATAATGAGTAAATGAGTATGTTTCATAATCTTGAAAAAATAATATAGGAGCATTTAATGTATTTAGTAATAAGTATAAGTTTTTCATAATATAAAGTTTATGTAACAAAATGACAAAAAAAATATGAAGATATATGATTTTCGTTCTTTATCTAAGGCTTTAGTTGATTCCATTTCCTTAGTGTTGTATTACTATTATTATTATTATTAGCACCGCGTCTTACTACCGGTTCGGGTTATACGCACTTACGCTAATGTGTAACGGTAGGGTGATTGTGAGATGAAATTGAGGAACTACAGTTTAACGTGGAATCCGAACCACGGTGGTGGCCTGGCATTCCCCACATTCACAAGATGTCTTGTCAGAGGTGAAGGA
>CABFOV010012789.1:0-10832 GCA_902141375.1 Timema poppense
TTTAGCACCGCGTCTTACTACCCGTTCGGGTTATACGCTTTAAGTACTAAATACGCTAATGGATTAGGAATTAGGAAGGTTGTATTAGAGAGAGTGAACCCGCATTTGCGTGGAGAGAGATAGAGTGGAAAACCATTTAGGAAAAAACCCTCCCAGTTCACCCGACAGAGATTCGAACCTCGATCTCCCCGTCCTCGCCAGTCGAGCTCAACACTACTAGCGCGTTAGCCAACTACGCCACCGAGGCGGGTTAGTCGATAAGATTTGGCTTATATAGTATATATAGTATTAAAAGGTAGTCATACCAAACTAAAATCATTCGATATCTGAGGAAATAAAGAATCGTAATTTACCTTCAGATAACGAACCACGCCATGTGGGTGGTAGGGCAGGAAGGGGGGTGGGGCGGGGAAGGTTCCACCATTTTGTGTACGATGCGCCGCGCTTCGGAAACCTCCGCCAAGTATAATTTCACACTCTGTCGTGATACGACGCTCAGTTATAGTGTCAATCAACAGCCCTTGTCAAGTTATATTGCTTTATTTAATAATACTTAAATTTCATCACGGTATTGGTGAAGAAAATGTGGATTGAAGTTGAAAATTTTTAGAAATTTTTTACAATGCCCACCTATACTCGCCAGAAATGTGCCGAAACGGTAAAGGGCAGCTTGTCTTTTATCCAATAATACCCCCCAATACCTGGATCGAAACGAATAAGGGGGTAGAAAACCCCTCCGGTCATGCACCGACACAGCCACACACGATTTTTTAATTAATTAATTAGAACAAGAATTTAAATATATATTTTCCCGCAATTTTGACAATATGAACCTCCAGTTTTCAAACGACACTCTTCTTATTAACATAAAAAGTGTAGCTTCGCCTCTTCTCAAGGGGGTAAGAATATATTTGCAAATAAGTTGTTGTTTTTTTTCAACTCCCTTCTGGTCTCTCGCCCTAAAAGTTACCTTTAAGGGATCGTCGGACGTCCAAATTACAGCGTCGCGGTGCTCTCTGAGGAGTATTCCATATTCAGCGTGAGGTTGACCGCACCTGACCTCTTGCGCTCGCGATGCCAGCGCTCCAAGTGAGAGCCACATGAAGCAAGGCTCGTGCTTTGCATGGATAGGATTAAAACGGTTTACCATACGAGCTTTTTCTAAAAAAATTAAATTTTTTGTCTTTTTTGTATTAAATTTTTATCGCCAAGGAGTTGAATTTCGCAGGCGATGACAGTAGTATAAGAGTCAAGGGGGTAGCAATCCTATTTTAGATCACGTAGGGCGCACCCAATATTATTACAATTTTGAGAAAAGATGTACTTTTGGAGTCGTCCATTATAATGTAATTATTTTTTATTTATTTTTTTAGCACCGCATCTTACTACTCGTCTGGGCTGTACGCGTATGGATTTCAGCGATTAGGAAGGTTACATATATGAAAATTGTACCTGCATTTGCGGGGAAGGAGAGAATGGAAAACCATTTGGTGAAAAAACACCCAACCGATATTCGAACCTTAATTTTCCCGTCATGGGCAGTCTAGTCTACTGCGAGAGTGATGTCTTAGACTATGTGACCACCGAAGTGGGTAGATTTTTTACTGGTCACACTTTATCCGGTATGTCCCTCCTTACTTAGGTCCTGGATGGTCGGTAAGAAAAAAAGGAAAGGGAGGGATTGACCTCAAGTTTTTTTACAAGAGCTATCTAGGTGTTAATTCTTAGGCAGTTGAATGCAAGTTAGAGGAAACCTTTTTATTTAACTCTGATGACCTGATCTTGAGGAATGAGATATTCTCCACTATCTTACGACTTTCTTATATATATATATATATATTCGCTTTGCTCGTTGTGGGCTCCAGCCCCAAACCCCCAGCGGGTGTAAACTAATGTAATTCCAGCGTTGTTTTGACGTTGAATTATTTTTACAATTTTAAGATTCTAGCTGTCTCATAATTGTGTCAAATATATATATATATTTTTTTTAAAGTGTGGAAAATGTAGAAAATCTACCTAAAATCAAAATATCTAGCTCTGGTACAATCCGTTTTCTTGATAGGTCTTACCGTTTAGCCACAAGAGGCCTCCAAAGAAAGGTCCGCACTGACTTAAAAGTTGTTCCGACGTTTTAAAATGTTTTTCTAAAGTTAAAAAAAAAGAATTTTAGTTTTTTTAAATTTGTTCGTAGGTTACAGACTAGAAGCTATAAGTTTGCCAAATTTCAAGTTTCTAGCTCATCTAGAAGTGGGTAAACATTAATGGCAGTAAGTGAGTCAGTCATGTAGCTTTATAGTAATAATAATAATAATAATAATAATAATTAGTACCTCGTCTTACTACCCGTTCAGGTTATACGCTTTAAGTACTAATTACTCTACTGGATTAGGAATTGTGAAGGTTGAATTAGAGGAAGTGAACCCGCATTTGCGTGGAGGGAGAGTGGAAAACCATTTAGGAAAAACACCCGACCGAGATTCGAACCTCGATCTCCCCGTCCTCAGCAGTAGAGCTCAACACGACAAGCGCGTTAGCCAACCACGCCATCTAGGCGGGTATGTAGCTTTATAGTATAGTGATATATATATATGTATGTGTGTGTGTGTGTATGTGCATGTGCTTGATGAATGTTCATCCCGAAGGTTACTTCTATGCGTTTGCCATTCATCCAGAGCTGGGCATGTACTCGGCTCTTCAGCTGGTAAGTGCTGACCGAACCATCTGGTAGAAATCCCATGCACCAGGTAAATTTAGAAAGTGCGGTGCTTTCCCCATTGCCTTCCGCACTGAATTTCTACGAGCACGTGCCAAAGAGCTTACCAAGTTTTCAGCGAAAGGTATTTCCACATACCTTACAGGGTTCTTTTACATGTCCTCAATCGACATGGAGACCGACAGCTTTACTTCCCCTCCGAAGGAAGTTTTGCTACGGATTTGTATAGCTCAAAAGATTATCTTGACGCCAGCTGGGTTTGAGACCATGAAAATTGGGTCCTGAAGTAAGCAGCACTTTACCCTAATATTACTGAGGCTACAGCTATAGGTTCATAAACTCGCTCTCTCTCTCTCTCTCTCTCTNTTGTATAGCTCAAAAGATTATCTTGACGCCAGCTGGGTTTGAGACCATGAAAATTGGGTCCTGAAGTAAGCAGCACTTTACCCTAATATTACTGAGGCTACAGCTATAGGTTCATAAACTCGCTCTCTCTCTCTCTCTCTCTCTCTCTCTCTATATATATATATATATATATATATATAATTATTAAGCCTATTAGGCTAATTATTGGATTTTTTGTCTTACGTCAGCTCAATTAACATTGATATAATATTGTTTATTTCTGGGAATTGATATCAGATCCTTTATATTTGTAGGAAGATATTCTACCAACTGGAATAATACGTTTTTATTGGGTCTAAAGATAAATATTATATATTATGTTGTTGTTACATGCAAACATATTTTTGTTTGGTATTATACTATAAGAGAACAAAATTGAGAGGATTAATTTTTAGTAATAAACAATAATAACATATTATTCCATTATATATATATATATATATATATGGATTTTTTACTGCTATCTCTTTTAATGAAATAATGTTTTACTTTACCAATATGTCAACACATTATTTCTTTAATATATGTTGTTCGAATTGTGAGCTATGATTTGGAATTTGTTCTCTGTATATATAGTACATTCCATGTCAAACCTTGTAATTATAGACCAACCTTGAATTTGTTTATAAGCAAACAAAGCTTATTTATGGTTGATACATTTTTTAATACCTCTATGACAGAAGGTAAATTCTAGCACAACAATTTGCTAGCACTGTTTATCATCTTGTTTGAAATTTCTGTGGAAACAAACGTATTGTGCCGTACTATGCACTATTATCTTCATGCTTAATTTTAAGTTTGAAAAAACAAAATTGACGTATTATTTTTATCATCTATAAACATTTTTTTTTATCAGTGCTACGTTTGTTTATACCCCCATTGTAAAACACGTACTTCATTTTAACAAAGAAAGTTATCATAAATATGAATGGATTTATATTTTAAACCATAAGACCAAAATGAAGACCATCGAGGCTAGCCAATTCGCATCGCTAAAACTGCAAGAATTGGGCTCGAACGATGAACTCCGATTTGAGGAACTTGAGACCCAGTTGAATATTGCCGAGACGCGTTGCGACACTCTGAAACAACAATTGGATTTAATGAAGATACTTTACAATGACGTGAGCAGTTCTAAGCCATTTTCCAACAGGACAAGTGACGACATTAAAAAAGGACGGTCCCCTTACTTGGTGGCCAGTAAACAAGTTAATAAGAACCGCAGGGTAAGAAAAAAGAGCCATCGTGTGAGCAGCGATACTTTTTGCGAATACAAAGCCATCACCGACTTGAGAAAACAAATCGATAGTGACGGTGATAGGGGTTGTAAAAGCAGCCATAGCGAAAGACAAGCAAAGAACAGCCCTAAGATTTCTGATAAACCAAAAAAGTCATCAAGGCGTAAGGCGAAAGAAATTACAGTTGACCTAACGACAAGGTCGAAATTTGAACATTATTTAAAAGAAGAAGACTTTTCGAATAATGATTCGCTTGAGAAAGCCGAGAATGGATCTCGAAATACTGGTAATAAAGTAGAAAAACCCATTATTTGCTATAAACCTAATTTTTCTGGCGGATCTAATATTGTTTCAGATAAAAATATCATCATCGAAAGCGAAGAAATCCAAAACCACAAACGTACACCTACGACAAATCCTACAAAAATGATAAGTCTAAAGTCAGATGAGCTAAAAATCGATGAGGAAGCACTGCTAGAAAGTTTAAAATTACCTCTATTTGACAGCGACACGGAGGATGCCCCCACTGGAAGAAAATTTGTACATTCCGATGAATCGCTGGTCAGTTCAAAGAAGCCTAAAAAACGGCTGAAACAAAAAACCAAGAAGGATCAAAATAAACCATGGTTGGCCCGAGTTGAGAAATCACCCTTGCAAACTTTGGCTGATCATAAAATTTTAAAGGACAAAGAGGAGTTTCGCGCAAGAAATGTAGAAAGTAAATTCACGTCCAAGCGTCATCGTACAAATAGGCCTGCTTCGAAGAACCTCGATAAAAACAACCCTAGTGAAAAAGAAATTCCCCACGAAATTCTTATGACCAATAAGACATCAAAAGCAAATCCCCAATCACAAATAGTTCCTAAGCAAGTTAATGTTAATAGTTTTAACTCCGTGCAACAATCATATCCTAGGGAATCGAACAAACCGTCAAGAAATAAGGATGTTGTTGAACTTTATAGAAATGAAAAGCTAATTTTTTCAGGAAGACCTACCAAGAATATTTCTAAAATTCCAGATGCGCATGCAAGCACCAAAATATGCCAAACAGAGAACACGCAAGAACCACGACAAAAGTCACATCGTCAAGAAGAAAATAGTACCAGAGCTAAGGTTAAGAACGAAGAAAACAATACATTAAATAATGATTCTTATGCTAAGAAATGTCAAGGTCATCACAAAAAAGAAACGGTCATAAATGGCTATCCAAAAGATCATTTAGGTAAAGGCTCGGGAATTGGTATCAATGAATTAGTAGGTGCTGACCCAAAAAGGGAGAACCAATCCGGCTTGTATCGACAAAGGTCCTTTTCGCTACAAACATTTTCGTCTAAGGCGAAGCACGTGGATGTGGGATGTTTTTCTAAAATAGATTTCAGAAACATGCCTTTTGTTGTGGGTCAGTCTACTTCTCCAAGCCATAACTTGAGACTAAACATACAGCAAGTTTTATCCATGATAAAAGTGCGCCCGTCTGTATGTCTTTCTCAACTACGCGAAGAAGAAGAAGAAGCTTTAACCAATGAAAGGTCATCTGTGGCGACTAGCCATCGGCCACGAACTGCCTTCTCTTTCTGGAGCGCTGAAAAAGCTCACAAATCGTCATGTCCCTTGATGCAGCTCAGTCATAATTCTGACCCACGAGGAAGAGGAGACGTTGAATTCGACGTCAAAACAATTCCCGGTGATCAAGACCAACATTCTGGCGCCACTAGACCTCTGACCAGGCCAACAACCGCCTCTACTTTGTTTCAAAAAGAAGAAGAAGAATGCGGAGGGGATGGGTTGTCAAAGTATCGCAGGCCAGAAGATGTTTGGGTGGTCGAACAGAAAGACAATTATCCCGAAGAGAACTATGAGGCACTCCAAAGAGAGAGGTTGCGACAACGCTGCACGTGTTTCCCGACAAAGAAATTCGTCAGCTACCAGCAGCTCTTGTCAGAGTACCTAAATAATGGGACTCGGCCTTGGCCTCGGACGAATAAACTCGGAGAAAAGTTCCGTGCGCACAACAATTCTAAAAGTATCATATCGTCTGTTGACGGGGGACAATCCGACGGCCGAGTAAGAAATGGCGTGCAGAGGATCGCCGAACAGAACTTTAACACCGGATCTGAGGTCAAAGTCGAGAGTGAGCAAGTCGCCCAATCCATCCCTCACCTACCTGGCCAAGGGCGGGAACTCGGGGAGACTTTGAATAACCTCCACAAAGATTTCTTGAAGCAGCACGAAGAATATGAGCGCCTTTTGAAAGTGGTGGACAGAGTTGGGGGTGAGGATACAGTCAGACAGCTCGAAACGTTGGAGGAGGAACTTAACGTAAGTTTATAGAGTTAGAATATTCCTAGTAAAATAGTCGTTTTGTGGTTTGCTAAGTGTTTTAGGTTCGCAAAACAATGGATTGATTTCTGAAGACGTGGATGTTGAGACTAAAATCTGCATTGGGGGTTAGTTGTTTTTTTTTATCAGATATGTTCACCTCCTCATTCCTACTTTCCACTTTTTGTATATAAAAAATACATTTACTTACAAAGTCTGAGACTAGAGTGCCAACCCGTTGGGTGACCTGGCGGTCTAGGGGTAAGGTGTCAGACTTCTGTGCTGGCGGCCGGGGTTCAATCCTCGTTCCCGGCACAGATTTGTCTGATTACCAAACCCTTCCTTCACCTCTGACAAGACATGTATTAATCACAACTTGTGAATGTGTGGAATGCCAGGTCTCCACCGTGGTTCGGATTCCATGTTAAACTGTAATTCCTCCATTTCATCTCAAAATCACCCTACCATTACACATTAGCGTAAGTGCGTATAACCCGAACGGATAGTAAGACGCGGTGCTAATAATAATAATTCTTTGATGTCAGGAAAAAACAGGGAAATGTTAGGGAATCTAATCAAAAATAAGGAAAAATTAGGGATTTAAATGTTTGATTAATTCTGTACCTAAACATAAAAAAAAAGAGTATTCTCGATGTTAAAAAACTGTAGGCCTATTGCATATTTATTTTATTTTAACATGAGATGGTTGTACAGGGTTTATTTTATAACACATTCACACAGGAACACAAATAATACCTAATTAAATTATAGAGAATTAACAAGAACTTATAAGAATAATGATGTTTGGTAGCCTAGGATTTTTTTTGAAAATATATAATCAATATACTAAACAAAAAAATAATGTCCATTCAGAAAGAAAAACTCTAAAAAGGAGGCTAGGTCTGGAATTTTTTTTTAAATTGTGTCTGAAAAACCTGGAAAAATAAGGAAATTTTATAATAAAAATTGTGTATCCACCCTGATAATGTAGGGATGTGTGAGGTAGAGTTTGAGGAAGTGAGCCTTGGACCCGTATTTGGAATGCATATATATATTAAAGTACAGTCGGAAGATATTCAGACATTCACTGGCCTAAATAGCCAGATAATATTGACGCCTTAGTCCTCATGACTACCAATGAAAGCTACAAGGAATAATAAAGCCTTAATCCTAGAATTAGGGATAAATAAAAAGTGGTTTTCAGAATAACTTGTGCTAGCAGTGGATAAAAGGTAGGAAAACCACAGTAAAAACAATATCAGCGCACCTACCCAAAAGGCCATAGCCAGCCAATAATTTCAGGGGCGGTTGGTGGGCACATGCCCCAATTGCCGGAGGTTAGAAGAAATTCTAAATTCTAAACAGTTCTAGTAGATCTCTGAAATCTTTTTTATGGTAACATAACCCCCTAACTGCCGAAGGCTAGGTAGGATATATTCAAAATATTAAACACCTCTAGAAGATCTCTGAAGTGTTTTTATGGCAACACAGCCCCTGATTTGTACTTTTACCTTAGTTTTGACATCGGTTGATCCATAAATAAAACGATATATATTTTGTTCTTGAAATTTAGGGTGGCGGTGGGGGGTTGAACTCCCAAAAAAAACCTCCTCCTCCCGACTACGACCTTGCACCCACCCTATATTCGAACCTCAACCATTCCATAACACCAAGAAATTAAATGTGTTGCGAGCTCTATTTCTTAAACTTGGTGACCACTCGTAACTGACCTAGGAGAATGTTGTCTGCCCTCAGGCAAAGGAAAAGGAGATCCGTCTGGCGATGTCTCTCTACCGGGAGATGGCGTCACTGAAAGGTCGCGTGAAATCTTTGAGAGAGAAAGCGAGCGGCACGTCTACCAACGTCGCCTTTCCGCCATCTTGTCGCGGGCCGGAGGTTTACGCCACGGCCACTGTGAGACTCACCAGGCTGCTGCGCACCGTGCAGAGATTCCAAGGCAGGTTGAGGAAAGTCACTTGACTCGGGGCACAAGACGACGAGAACAAACCACCTGTATAGTTTTGTCTCGTCGTCCGAGATATTCTTATTCTCATAACCGAATTTTTTCGTAGAGTTTTAACACAAGAATTTGGGGGTTAAGGGGGGGGTGTTGACGTGACCACCAAGATAGATCTTTGAAAACAAATTCTTTTAAATTTTGTTTTAAAAAATATGTAGAAAAATAAAGTATTTAGTGCATGTAAATTTTGTTTATTAAATTATTTTTTAATAGAAAGTATTTGTCTTTAATCGTAGCCTATCATTGCTGTAAGCCAACTGAATATTTTAATTTGTCTCGGGGATCCTTGGAGAAAGAATATATTGTTATCGTGGGGAGGTGGGGGGGGCGGGGGTGAATCTATTGAAACTGAAAAAGTTATTTTCTTGATGCCATTTGTTTGTTAAGCTTAAACCATTTTACTGATCAGGTAAAACTAGGTAGTTAGGGTTTTCATTAAGGTTCTTAATGAGGTAATATGGAATTATCTACTTAACTCTAAAATGAAGGGTTGCTAAAAGAGAAAATACCGATTGTCTCAAAATTTATATTAATTATTTTGATTAAATTTCGTGTCCAGGCACTATTTAACATTACAAAGCAAATGGTACATTTTATTTACCCATGAAAATGAATTTTAGGGTTCTTAACATAAACGTAAGTTTACAATTTTGATCATAATTTCTTCAACTGTTTGAACTAAATAGTTTATCATCAAACCGCTGTAGTAATCGTGAAGATAAACAAATTTCATCCTGAAGAATATTTTATAAAATCATTTTTATTGTGAGTTATAGGCAAATTTATAAATATTTTTAAATAGAACTTTGAGAAATGGGTCATGTAAAGTGCACATAACGAAATAATAAGTCTATTTCTTTTATAGTATATATTATTTCATGTATTCTCTTTGGTGGGTTGTGAGGGTCCACTTCACCACTTTATGTTTCTACAGCATAGGTCCTAAGCAACGAGATGACTAGTAGCTTGAAAATTAACACTTTCATTGAAAAGTGGGTGTTCACCAGCTTAATAAAAGTAAGCTAATTACTACACTCTTTCCCTTTTTGAAAAAAAAACCGCCACTCAGGTGAGTTCCACCGGACGTCAGACAAACCTCAGCACGTGGTCCATCACTTTCCTCAGCATAGATCGTCTAAATGTTTCCGTCCCACCCTGTATAACATTTTATATTATTAAGTTTNCGCCACTCAGGTGAGTTCCACCGGACGTCAGACAAACCTCAGCACGTGGTCCATCACTTTCCTCAGCATAGATCGTCTAAATGTTTCCGTCCCACCCTGTATAACATTTTATATTATTAAGTTTCATTATACCCTAATAGTTATATGACGTATAGTATAAATTGGTGCACTGTACTGTTTATTTATTAAATCGACAATATTAGAGGTGACCTGGTGGTCTAGGGGGTAAGGTGCCAGGCTTCTGTGCTGGAGGTCCAGGGTTCAATCCTCGGTCCCGGCACAGATTTATCTGATTACGAAACCCCTTCCTTCACCTCTGACAAGACATGTATTAATCACAACATGTGAATGTGTGGAATGCCAACCCTCCACCGTGGTTCGCATCCCACGTTAAACTCACATCTCACAATCACCCTACCATTACACATTATCGTAAGTGCATACAATCCGAACAGGTAGTAAGACGCGGGGCTAATAATAATAATAATAATAATAATAATAATAATAACAAGATTAGATTTGTCATGCAATCTCTTTGTTTTTAATTTTGTTTCTGAGTAATATTGCCTTGGTAGCATTGTAGATTGATTTTGTTTGTTTGAGGGGTTTTTTTTTCTGGAAGATGATTGAAGTGAAGTGATTGATGGATTTGGAGCTCACTGAAAAATGTTATTGAGTATTTGTTTGGTTTGATATTTTTACTAAATGTAGTATTTATAAGAATGATTTCTTGAGTTCTTCAGCAGGTTAGAAAGTTAAAGGTATCTAAGGTAGAGAAACATACTTCTGACCACCACATTACTAAAATCAAGAAAAGACCTTGTATATCAATATAGAGATTATATTGATAGGTACTAAGAATAATATGCTGATTTGACAACCTCCGAACGGCATACCACTAATAAAACAATTAAAATCCCTTTTGTTTATATAGTTTGGCATATTTGACCATG
>CABFOV010012790.1:0-10831 GCA_902141375.1 Timema poppense
ATACATATACACACACACATTAACAATAGGAACTATCTTCCTAAGAAAAACTGTTGGGCCCCAAATCAGCTCAATATTAAGTTATACCAAAACAGAGTTTTTAATAATCATTTAGGTCCGATAACTGCGTATAAAAGGGCGCATCAACACAAAATATGTTAACGCCTAGTAAAATAATGTAACGCATAGTGGTAGCTATAAGCTATTAATTAAGTATTATTTATTTTATCAGTCATGCTAATAATTACTATTTAGTTAAAATATTGTCGTATGAAAGTTGTTATACATAATTATATTTATAACTCAGTTATAGTATATAAAATATATTTAGAACACAGCTGTAACAGTTATATTTGTTGAGATTCATTGTATTGTTGTGTATTGAGAAAATAATGACCTCGGGCATAACCGAATATACCTGTAATATGGATTAATGTAATATTAAATTAAGAATGAACCAGTGTCAGCTGGGCCTTCATATTATTTGCCAATGGAATCTATTGGGCGGCAAGAGCTTCTCTTGATACAAAAAAGTTTGCCAAACAAAAATTATTTCGAAATATAACCTATTTATAAACACCAACTCCATAGAGCTAAAAAACCCTTTCATTTGTTATATTTTAGCATCGCGTCTTACTACCCGTTCTGCTTGTACTCATATGTACTAATTGCACTAACAAGAAATGCGATAGAGATGAGGAACGTTGAATTTGGAGGAAGTGTTTCCACGTTTGCGTGGATGGAGAGTGGAATATAATTTAGGAAAAAAAACCTCATCATGAAAACAAGTAAATAGTGTTCACATCCATTTTAAACATAATCGTTAAAGGCATTTAAAAAAATAGAATTTTCAAAAATAATTAATTAATGAATTAATTAGGCATAATTTTATATCTATATTTAAAAAATCGATATGGCCCTGAGATGACCACATTACATCTAAAAATTATGTTTGAACAAAATCCATAAAAGAGTTTTGGCTTCAGCCCCGGGTAGACAGGCATACAGGAGGACAGACGGACTTGTTTGGACTCCCTTGTTTGGTTTAGGTGTACACAAAAGATCCATTATGATATCTAAGTAGATTTTTTCACGATTACAATATTTTATATATATGAGAACGTAAAGAGCTAAAATCTATCTCCCTCCAAATAAAAGTTTAGAGAATCACACTCGAAGGGTTGTTAAGTCATTACCGCGTGTCATTATTCCCCTTAAGGTGCCATTTCACTACCGCCCTGCCATTTTAAATGTTTCTTGAAATAACTTAAAAGAAAACAAGGGAATATGACATGGCATACGTGTTAAAATATTGTTACGTGTAGACAAATAAGTTAGGTCTACTATAAAAACACACACAAAACGAATCAATCCAAAGAAAATAATGAAAAAAGTGTTTCTAATAAAGTATGTAATCTCTGTAATATATTATAAGAACACGGTAGAAAGGACATTTTGTAAAATATAAACACTTTTTTTGCGGTCAGCAATAATGACATTTTGTACTATATTATTAGTGTTATTTTATAGTTATTGTTACTATCTACCAAAATTGAAAGCTGCATATCACCCCAAGCAATGTCATTAGGGAATTTAGAACGGGAGCTTTAGATGTGGAAGAAGAGGTTCACTGCAGTAATGTAAATATTGTTTTAATTTCCCAATTTACACGTTAAAAAAAGTGGGATTATTTAAGAGTCCAACTTACATACGATTAATCGATAATATAGAGACAAGAATGCGATCAAACCAGAAAATGTATTGAAGTGCAGTTTTTTATATTATTCCTTTTACAACAGCGAAATTGAAATCAGTTTGACAGTTTTTTTTATGTTTCTTGTAATCTTTAAAGTATGACAAAACTATTTCACTGGTCTCAATTGAGCTGTTTTTTTAAATAGAATAGAGAGAAGTGCACCACGATGATACATCTGGTTCGAGCTATCAGTGGCGTGAGACGGGCTCGTAAGTACATCCTCTCCTTTTGTAGCCACGAGCCACCCACCCCTCGAGGGTAACAAAGTAGGCCTACCTTTGAGGTGGTCAGGTGTGTCACCACCCGCACGCATCAGGTCGTTAAGGTAGTGTTCCAGACTCCGCATGTTGTCGAGAGGGCTCGTGCCGTTTGCGTTGCCCATGGTCCTCTCCTGCTGTAACACACACAAAAAACAGGTCACGCCTCGCCTTAAACAGGATGAGGACAGGGGGAGGGGGGCATTGAGCGAATTAATGGAAGTGACAAGGCGAAGAACCAGTTGGCTTTACGCTAAACCTTGACAAAGTAAAGAAAAAGAAAGAAGGGCGAAACATCGAGGAGGTTGGAGTTCAAATCCAGGTAGGTTGAACTGGGGAGAGTATTTTCCACATGTGATTTTATTCATCCTCTTTCCCTGCTAGTGCAAATGCATTGCCAATGCTGTATTGTTACACTTCACACTCAAAACCTATCGACTAGAGCTAACACCTCTTGTATTGAACATACGAATAGAAAAGAGAAAAAGATGTTGACAAACCAGTACTAAAATACACTACGACTGAAACAAGCTTAGAATTTATATGATTAAACACCTTTTTAAAACTACCCTTTACCACGAACAAATTGACAAGGGTAAGTATCATAGTATACAATTTCCGATCTTATGTGAGATGGTGGAAGCGACAGTCCAATTGTCATAGGAAGAGCCTTATCTGACAGCTAGCAACGTTACTAAATCTACTTTCAATTATTCATAAGAGTCATGTTATCTGCATCTGTCACTTTTAATAGGCCTAAAAGTCAAATTTCCAATGAAACAACTCAATATTAATATAGTAAATGACCTATGAAATAATACTAATAATATAGTCAAATGGCTTATGAAATAACACTAATAGTAAAGTTAAACGACATATGAAATAACATTAATAATATGGTGTAATATTATCATAGTTGATATAAAAAATGCGTTTGTATTTTCTAAAAGTTTGTTCTAACTAAAATTCTACCAAAAGTTTGACTATACTATTACCACCATTTGTTGAGTTGTTTTATTCACGCCACTTAAAGTCTTACTACCCGTGCGAGCTATCCGTATATTTTCATTAATAAAGAAGGAACAAGAAAAATAGAGTTTAAATTAAATGTAGCCGATTTGGCGTGGAAGGAGACTGGGAAATAATTGATATAAAACCCACATAAATACACACAACCGGGGGGACTCGAACCTCAACCTCACAGTCTCCTGCAAACCAGACACGACTAGACTGAAGTCTTTGTCCGCATACCTACCTGTTGCGTGTGATTAGTATTTGATTCACGGCTTGGGCAGAGCATTAAGTATAACCGATTGATGTTGGTTCAGATTGCGCCAAAATCAAATGATCCCACAGATTATATAATAAGTATAAAGATTATTATTATTATTATTAGAACCACGTCTTACTACCCGTTCGGGTTATACGCACTTACGCTAATGCATTATGGTAGGGTGATTGTGAGATGAAATGGAGGACCTACAGTTTAACGTGTAATCCGAACCACGGTGGAGGCCTGGCATTCCCCACATTCACAAGATGTCTTGTCAGAGGTGAAGGAAGGGTTTGGTAATCANGAAGGGTTTGGTAATCAGATAAATCTGTGCCGGGACCGAGGATTGAACCCCAGCCGCCAGCATAGAAGTCTGACACCTTATCACTAGACCACCAGGTCACCAAATATTAAGAAGCAAAGAAAATTGTTAAAAATTTGTATTAAGTGTGATTAAATATTTTGACCACATCACGACAATTTTTAATTCTAGGATTGTTGTGAAATAAAAAAACTATTTATGAACAAATGTTTTGCAGTATATTAAAATCAAATTTAAAAATTGAGCTATAAAAACTAGCATATCATCTGGTGAAAGCAATAAGCATAACAGGATCATTTATTTAAAATGAATGATGATTTGTGAAATGTAAAAGAAACCATCCTTCCCTTCTCATACATTGAGTCGGATCTGTCTAGAGAAGAGCAATTCTAATTGGACAATAGATTACAACCTTCCTAGAAATGTGTCTGTAGTCGTAATTTGAAACACCAGAATAATCTAGAAGCAGATCTCATTTCGTTCGCGACAATAGTTCATGTTACGACTCGGGATTCAATCCTCACAGCAGCGCGTGATTGTTAAACGGCGCAAGTATTGTGTGCGTAAATAATTATACTCCTCATTTCAAGAAACATTTATAACAAACTGCACATGCGCCGTGGCTCTTGCTCAAATTAGAGCTCAACAGAACATGATAAGGACTGACGATGTCAATGAAAATTGTGCCATTAAAAAAAATTGAATACAAATGAGAAGAAAAGTTAGATTGGATAGTTTCCCACGCCAAAAAGTAAGACATTGTGAGACAAGTTTGTAGGTTTGAGATTTTAGGAAGTGTTCGATAGAACGCAGTTGAAAGTCTTCAACTTGTTTTTTTTTAACAACTTGATTTTTTTTTGTTGGTTAGCCTTAGGTATTCTTTAAGCTAACAAACATTGTACATCGTACTTGTATAACAGAAAATAATGTGTATCTTTCAGTTTATTTTCACAACTAAATACCCACAAGGGTGCCTAAGATGCGTAATGTACTTGGTCGTCATTAACAGGTACATCAGGTTTCGAATCTCAATCGAGTACACTGGGGGTAATTTTATATCTGTAATCCCTCCTAATGTTTTTATCAGCATTTACCCACGTTAATGCAGTTGCGTGCCTAAAATAACTTACCTTATGCCTTTTCTTTAGATTTAGAATTTTATAGCACTAAATAAAAAAAAATGTTCAAGTAAGAATGAAAATACTTTGGAAGGTCCCAGTGGCACACCTAAAGAGGGAAAGCGGTGAACTCACCTCCCCCCCCCCTTTCCCTCAATAAGACCTAAATAATTTTAATAAACATTTGAATCATATTAGGTATAACTGAAACAAATGTATGAGTTACATTTAAGATGAGGCTTACGACTTTATATCCAAAATGTGTACCGTTATACACTTACACTGGGAAGGAAGGGATTAGCTACCCCATTCCTCTAAATTTGATATTAAAAAAAAAGTTGCATTATTTACTGATGAAACACTATCAAAATATGAGAACACGTACTACAAACCACCATTCTTATTCTTAAGTAGACTACATTGTTGTTTTAAAGTATTTTAACCCATGCGAGGGGTTGTTAACATCTGGAACCACAAACCCCATGTTAGGGATAATTATTCTCGACCCGACTATGATTCGAACTGGCAAAGCTACAAGAGCTTCAATACATTGAGGAATTGGGCCTTAGTGGTCTTGACCACGGCATGGCACCGATGATGAAATAAAATATATATTCCAAACTATAATTAATAACTACTAAAAGGAAAATGTCAACCAAAAGTTTAGTTGGTAAGTCAGGGGTCGACAACCTTTTTGGGCCTCGATCGACTTATAAGATTACCAAAAGTTCCATGATCTCTACTCTACCTTTTTTTTATTTTCATACCTTTTAATATGTTATTAATTCCTTATTCTCAATCTTTCCACAAATATGTATCTACCTTTATAGAAGGAAATATAGAATAAATAAAATGTTCACTCTGTTATCCTGACCGATTTCACTAAGAACCTATATAATAGCCTGCACCATAGTGGAACAAAGCAAGGTAAGTTCGCTGCCTTTCAGGATAAACGGAGTCTTGACATGGGGAGGGAACCAGTAAGCTCAAATGCTTACCTTTAGGTTATGGCAAGGTGGAATTAACCATAGATTATTTTATCTTATTTAATTATTCCTTTCACTTATTTTCCCGCGTCAATTCTGAAGGTAATTTCCCATTAACTAAGCCATTACTCTGTTATATTCTTAATTCAATGTAGAAAAAAACATGCCGGGTATAAACTAACGTTAATTTAATTGCTAAGTTAAACTACTATGGTATTAATTAACTTATCTTAATGATAGGTATCAAGGATTGTATAGAGAATTGCACAAGCATTAGAGTGGAAAGGGGATGGGGACACCACGTTAATACATCACTTTTGGAAAATCACTTCGGTTGAATTCTCACTAAAGAGAGTTATTTTTGCTGGTGGTTTTGTTTGAGGTAAATGTCAAATCATTCATAAGCATGGTTCAACCAACCATTACTCCTTACAATAATGATGGTATGTAAGAACAAAACCGAGGGATGTTTAACTGCTAGTGTAGTTTCACTTCCAGTCCTAAATCGCCAAGAGATTCCACGCTTTGACGTTAATAATCGCGCATTTCTCTAAAGAAGCAAACTCACCACTCACTCACTATAAGTTCACGAACACTAAAACAGCACTCAACCTAAATCTTAAATACCACTTTAATAATAATAATAATAATAATCAGCACCACTACCCAATTGGGTCATAAGCTACTGAGTTAGGGATTTTGAAGGTTGAATATAGAGGAAGTTAGCCAGAATTTGCGTAGAGGGAGAGTGTAAAATCATTTAGAAAAAACCATCCACAGTTTACTCGAGCGAGATTCGAACCCCGATCTCCCTAATTCTAACTCAACACGAAACAAGCGCGTTGGAAAACTATGCCACCGAGGCGGGTTCATACCATTATAAATTATGAATGGATACATTGTGATTTATCTGTTAATCTGTGGATTCAAAACTATTTTCCAAACGAGAATTGATGTAAGACTCAACAACCAAATTCAATTCTCTTTTGATATTCACAATTATAAGAAGTAGCTTCTAAGTAAATGAAAGTCATCAGTAATTACAAAAATACGTTCTACAGCATCAACATTTAAAATCTGTATTGCTGCTTAAGGGGAGATCTGGGTCCGAATCCCGGTCGAAGGAACCGAGGGTGTATTTTCCCTCAATGGTTTTACCCTCCCCCTCCAAGCAAAGGCGGGTACACAGTATCTATAAGAAAACTTGCTCATCCTTTAACACATTAGCATAATTAGTTAAAATAAGTGTAGCCTGAACGGGTAGTAAGACGCGGTGCTTGAAACAAATCTAAATCTTTAGATGGAACACTTTTAAATGTTGAAATATTTTTAGGGAATCTAAATATTATAGTATGCATAATTGTAAATCCATTAAATCCATTTACAAAACCCCACACATACACAATCAGCGTGATGTTACACGTCACTCTATTTACAGGTTGCCTATAGAGCCGGGATAATGTGTCGCGGTCAGCCAGAATGGATGGGAAGTGTCGGCGAAGGGGGAGCGCCACTTGATTAATTTCAGCGACAAGCACTGGATATTTGACTGTCGAAACCACACATTTATCTGAGCCATGCTTATATGTGTATGAAAGCGAGCGAGCGAACGAACGAGAAGGGCCGGTGAAAAGTGAGGGGGAAATAAGTTGGATAATGAAAGCACTTGTCGAGTTGCTGAATTACAGTACCCGGCGGAGTTAAAAATGGGGTGGTGGGAAGAGAGGAGGAGAAAAAGTAAAAACTGTCAAACTGCAATGTTGATGACAATGGACACAACTTCGATAGAATAGTGCATTCTGATAATTGGAAACCCATACTCTAGATAGGCCTATTACTAGGAAATTGTAATAACAATACGCCTTTACACTCACAATATTGCTCAACACAGCATATATTTTTTTTAAATATGTATACAAGCAACTGTTTGAATAAACAACAGTGAACGTGTTATTTAATATATATAAAATATAAAATTGAAAGCCCCATGTTTTTTACGAATCGGTTAACATTATTAATAAACCCAGAAACTTAAAGTATTTTTATTTTTATTAAAAAAAGTAATGTTTTACAACAAAGTAAATTTTTCCGGAATAACTGGAGCAAAAAAACAAACAAATGAGACCCACATCGGTGGTCACGCGAATAAAATGTAAGGCTCATATATAATGGCTTGACGGGGTCAGAGAGGTCTGGGATGGAAATATAGCCGAACGTGCCGATTTTTTTTTAAAGAAAGGGGTGAGTAATTAATCATTAGGAATCAATGGCAGTTTTTTTAATAGGAAGTCAGTTAATAAATACAAACTTTTTTGATCAATATTGATAATGTTAATTTATCGTTATTGGTAATATATATATATATTTAGTGACATCTGCAAATCTCATACTTGATGTATGAATACTTTAAAATAGATCTAGTAACCTTTTTATGTGTCTTCCTATGAAAATGAGACTGTAGGCATATATATTAAATTAACTTGTTATTCACTTAATAACAAAAAGGTTACCATCAGCGCGAATGGTCATACTAACAAAGGTGTCAGTCTCGTCCTGAAAGATTTCCCTACTATGGGAAGGCCAAGAAGGTATGAAACACAGTCACGTGTACCTAGTTTTAGTTTCCTGATTAGTTTCACACTCCCACTCCACGCAAATGTGAATAACATTGTCTACACAAGCGTATAACCCAAACGGGTAGTAAGACACGATTATAATAAAAATAATAAAAATACACTGTCTATAAATTATACCTTCCTTATCCCTAAGCCATTATCCTAGTTAAATGAGAATAGCCTTGAAAAGTAGTGATACGTGGTGAACGAAAAATATCCTCTAACCTGGGGTGTGGAGCCCTGTCGCCAATCGCCACAAGTGGCAAATTGTCCATAAAAATGTAGCGAATTTAAGTTTTCCAGCTCACCCAGTAAAACCACCTTTTCCTGATGGCCTGTCCCGATTGTAGCTTGATATTTCCTCCATAACATTGGAAGAATTCTGCATGTACATTAAGTTCAGATATTCAGCCAATGTTTCTGCAACTTGTCACGTAAAAGGCTTGTCAAATTTCGCATCAAATTGTTCTACATTTTCAATTTGAACAATTTTTATCATTTACGTCTAAGGCAGCTGTAACTGAGTAGTCAAAGGTTACATGTTACTAATAAGCTTGTTCAAACCGTGTGTGTTGTTTTAAATGTTCAATTGAGCAACAACTTCTCAATTTTTGCATGGTGTGGAGAATCTCATTTCTCATTTGCCACACCTGTGGCTACATTAAAAAAAATGTTATCCACCTTTGTTCCATACAGTAGGCATATAGATAAATGTTTCGTGTCTTAAGCCTAGTGCGAACTTGAAAGAATTTTCTAAAGATGTTGTTTGCAAACATAAGAATTATGTAGCTCTTGTTCCCGAAATTGTTTTTTAGGGTTTTTAAAAAACAGTTTGTGATATGTATGAAAACTGTTTGCATACAAGTTCCTGTGTTTCCTTTGCGTTTCTCAAAGAGGAAACAATTTTTCTTGTCAATAATTTCAAAATGGTTAAATAAAAGTGTGTGTGTTTGATCGTGTTTGCAAACAATGTCGACAGTAAGCAACGTGGGCTAGTCCAGTGGAATAACTAGGATGGCGTCACCCCAATAGACCTACCGAACCAGAACAAACAGAATTATCAGTAATATTAGCAGTACTGTAGTATGTTATTTATGTTAATCGTAAATCGTAATTCCCGTGTATCAATGAAAGTAATTGCAATAGTAGTGATATGAACAAATTGCAAAATTAAACTTATACCTTTAAATTACAATACCATACGTATAACCGATTTACATAGTTTCATGTGGCTAGAGTAAAAATTATGTTGACAAACAATAAAATTCAAAGTAATAACGTTTCAGAATTACATTAAGATTGTGTTAATTTTTAACTCGCTAAACTTTACCGTTACATAAGATACATTAATGGAATATGTGTGCTTGTTCAATAACGGTCCAAATAATGTAGAAGTTGTAGACAAATGCATATTGCAATATACTCAAAATACTGTAGCTAAAATAACAGAAAATTGAATAAAATCAGCAATCATAAAAACACCTACAGCAATGAAAACAACAGCGCGTGCAGACGAAATTATAAGTTTAATTGTAATTGGGTAATTAAGACAACTGTTACAGGACCACACGTACATTAGAATGATCAAAAAATAAATTATCATAAAGTTGTCTTTGTATGTATATTTATACATTACATGTAGGCTGTGCTTACAAAAATGTTTTGTGATAAGAGCTAACTAGAGAGATTTTTTTTAAATGAAAAATATCTGCCGAGACACTAAACAACATTTTGTTGAGACAGTCACCTTGGTATCACCGCCTCTGATGGTGTCACCCGGTGCTGTCCACATCCCCCGCAACCCCCTAATGACGCCTTCGGGTCAATATGATTCTGCTGTTCACACAGATCACATAAATTCCTTATTTTTATGTTTCGTTCTAGTTTGTCATTTCTTGGACAGTTGAAGAACCTCTTGTGCAGATCGATATATTTTATACCAATATACTGTTGTGGGATGTGACATTTGGCTACTAGAAAAAATCACGTCAAAAACTGGATATAATTAATAAAATCTGTTAAAGGTTCTCAGAAAGTGCTAATTAAGTTGAAAACAAGATAAAGACCCTTCGTGTGCAGTTTCGTTTAGAGCATAGGAATTATTTGATATCGTAAAAATGTGGTAGGAAACAATGTTTGATCATTGAAATCTGGGCGCTAAACAATGTTTGTAGTTCTGTTCCCCATGTTTTCACACTTCTTTCCCTATGCTCTGTAAACAACAATAACCATTTTCTGAACAAAGTTTGCAAACAATATTTCCAAGTGCGTACCAGGCGTTAGGTCTGCTCTGAACCCCTTCCTTCCCCATGATATCGGCATTTTTTTTATAATATCAGGGTAGAGACGAGGAAGATATAGAGGGAGTCCATCCGCATTTTCTTGGGGTTAAAATGGGAAACGATTCGGAAAAAAATCACGGTAGGGGAGACCGGGGCTGATTGTAACAGGGGCAGGTTGTAACAGTGCCGATAGTTCCGCCATTATTCGCTTGAGTGACTTGT
>CABFOV010012791.1:0-10830 GCA_902141375.1 Timema poppense
TAAAATTAACAGGGATGCGTACAACTTTAACAGGTAGTAGACATGGTTATTAAAGAAAAGTGAATACGGTGCTTTCTTGACGCTAGCAACCACACCCTCAAACAAAACCCTCGGTATCACGCCATGGAGACGAGTGTTCTGACCGCTAGTTTTGTGGTAGTCACTGATAACCACGACACTGCGGTGGTATAGACACGAATCAAACAACACGAGGAATTAACAGGGAGTTGTGCAACGTCCACATAACGAGTGAAGTCCCACTTCATTTCTATGATTGTTTGTGTGTGGTGTATCTTTTATTTTGTCAACAGTTGTGTTTCTATAAGTTGTGTATTCTCAGTAGGTTTGACATGAAACGTTTTAATTGTGAAGTTGAAAAGTGACCACCATTGTATGATGTATTGTCCAAACAGAACAGTAATCGTGAAATAAATGCAAAGTGTTAGCGTTTGACGAAGCAATGTATAAGGATTGATATTCTGTTCCCCTCACCCTAAATACATAGTGTGTTTGTTAAATATAAAATGAAACTGTTTTGATGAAATATCGTTAGATAATGTGGGCCAATCTTACCAACGTCTCTTTTGACGAGGTTATTCTTTGCTTGAATTTCCTCCAACAAATAGGTTTCCGCAATACACCCAACCCATGCAGTGTCAATTTTGACGGTTCTGCACACATGGGAGTGGACACCGCAGTATTTTAATTGCTATTGTAGAATCATCCTAGTGCCTTGGTAGAGGTTTAACAGTCACGTTTAGGCGTATAGCCCGAATGGGTAGTAAGACGTAGTGCTGAAAAAAACCCCTGCATTTTGACAGTAAGATGTAGAAACAGCTTAAACTGAAGCTTTTGCCACTCTTCACGAAAATTATTTAATTATTCATGTTTAAAATTCACCCTATTGAGTATTTTAAAATTCCATAGAAAATTTAATCTGATAAATAATATAACTGGATTCCAAGCATGGGTATACCGGATAAGGCGTAAGTTATGTCTAGTTTACTAGTGACAGGAAGCTCAGGTTTGAATTTCAACCAACTCCATTGAGGTGGCTTTAACTAATTGGCTTCCCATTATATCTACCCACGAAAATATAGAAAAACTTTGCTTAAATTTTACTTTTACAATCAAATATTAGTGTTAATTTAAGTATAGCTCACACGGGTAGTAATAAGTAAGGCACGGAAAACAAAATATTGATTTTTTAAAACTTTTTATATAATATTTAGAGCACTAGTATTTACTTTATCATATAAAGTGAAATTATATTGATCGTGAAAAATATCTTGAGATAATGACGAATTCTAACGTTAGGTGTGAGCACGAATCAAAAAAGTGGATTTTACAATTCTGTCTGCCCCATGTCTGTCTTTCTTTCCCTTGGCACGGATCCGAAGTGGTTTGATGGATTTGGGTCAAATTTGATATTTAGAGTTTATTGAGCTATACCACCAGATATTTATTTGATTTTGAACCTAGTCCTCAATTTAAGGGTAGTTTACATATGAGTGCTATTTTTTTGATTCAAATATTTGAGAATGGCTTTAAATGATTTCGTTTAAAATACATAACTTACTTTTATTTGACATGGAAAATTATTCTGTATGGTTGATTTTTGGCTGAAATTCGTTTAAGGATAGCTGTTTACTGATGGGAAGTTTTGAAATATTCTAAATATTTCTAAAGATTTTGTTCAATATTTATATTTGTAGATTGTGTGGAGGGAAAAATAACAATGTTTAGTAGTTTTGGGGGTAAAATCTCATTTATCTGTAGTTTACTGATGATTGATTTTTCAAAAAACTTTAAATTGTTCACAAATGGCTTTAATTATTTGGTTACAAATAAGTATCCTGGGAGTGTTTGTCACGACAAATAACCCTGTATACTTGGTTTTGGTAAAAATTCGACAAAGGTTAGTCTATTGGTTAGTTATTTTTAAAAATTCAAATTAATTTGAAAGTGGCTATAACAAACTTTATTAGAATGTATATATATGAAGTGTTTGACAAGAACATGATGCATAAAGCTGCATACTTGTTTTTAAGGGTAAATTCAGCTGTGGGCAGTTTACTGATGATTTTTTGGTTAATTTGAATATTTTAAAAAAGAGATTTAGTGATTTGGCTCAAAATGAGTATCTATTAAGTTGTTTCTATTAGAAAATATTTATATAGATTTGTTTTTCTAAAAAAAAACCATTTAATAGTATGCTAATGATTGATCAAAGTAAAATTTTATATTTTTGAAAATAGCTCTAATGATTTAGTTCAAAGTAGGTATCGAATAAATAATTATCATTATCAACAGTTAAGTATATTTATTCATACAAATACATTAATTTAAGGGTAGTTAGCTTAGGATAAATAATAGAAAATACTTTTTTTAAATTTATCTTGAAGATTGAATTTAAAACGAGAGTCTGGAAATAGTTTTCCATGATAAATAAGAATAAGGTTTTATTTTTACAACTTACAAATAATTTTAGTATAATTCACAAATATTTAATTTTGGAAAATTAGAATTTTATTAAATATATTTAAACAATTTGGTTTATGATTATATATTACGAGTGATTATTATGATTAACCAGATTATGTGTTTGTTTTTTGAGGATAACGTACTAAACTTATCTTACTGACATATATTTTTTGAAAATAATTTTCAAAGCCATAATACACAATATGAAAAATTATGTGATTTTATGGTCTCTTTTACCATTTATTTTACTATTTTTTCTTGTGTTGAAATGTATTAACGAGAAATCACAATACCAATATACTTTAAATTTTGGTCGTATGTTGGAACAAATTATATATAATATTTATTATGTAGATAATATATATTTACTTCTAACATACGACCAAAATATATAGTATATCGGTATTGTGTATATTATATTTCTAATATATACATATATTATATAAAATAGCTTATTATGTTTTTTTGAAACATTCTCCTTTTAAAATATGAGCCATGTCTGTAGCATTGGGCTTACAAAACAGACGTAAAAAAAAACAACAACATATAAACTTACCGCATTCACCTCCTGACAAGACTCATCTCCTTTTAAAATATGAGCCATGTCTATTGACTGGAAACCTTAGACTTGATTAAGCTCTAACTAGATAACCTGAGGATTTGAATTATTGATGAATGAAAGTAGATTTAATTAAAATGCATACGTATTGTTTAGTTATAAATTTTACATTTCTCTGAACACTTTTATTCTTATAAAATAGAATTTAGTTTTAATTGATAAATTTAGAACATACTTTCAAGTATGCATACGTCCAATCGGATTATCTTCATCTGTTAATTTTAATATATGTTATAAATAAATCTGAAATACTATTAATAATATTGTAAAATGTCATCAATTTTGACTTCAATGAAAATGTTTTTTTAAAAGGTCCTACCTAACGTTTTCTTACCATACGTTTAACATAAAGGATATCTGCATCGGGGTAGAACGGTTTAAGCTCTCACACTTGCGATAGACTGATCTTTAAAGGTCAGGAGATCTGGGCTCAAAATCCAGTTGGGTGTACCGATGGGGACATTTCCTCTATGACTTCTCACTCTATCTATTTAAATCCAATATTAATACATTCTAACCGTTATTGACTCTCGTATAAATCCTAAATCCTCGATGCTACTTACAATGACTCCGTCCCAAACATGGCTTTATGCCTTGTTAGGTATATTTATGTTTATAAATTCTCTACTATTCTTGAAGTAACGCACACTCTTAAAACAATGTAAGAAAGACTCACTAAAAGACAGAGCAGAGTAATATTTCTTTATAAAATGAGTGTTTTGTTTTATCTTAGTTCTTCACTTTGTGCGATGCCCTAGGCCTTTCATACGTTATCAAATTTTGTTAAGTAACGAGCTTTAGCTTTACATAAACATAAGATTAAGTTTATATTTTTAAAAAGATGATGTTTATCCTAAATTAAAAATTATAAAAATGACACAAGTATCCCTGCATGTTATCTTATTTATTTATTTTATTTTTGAATACTTGTAATCTCCAAAATAAACTCTATTTTTTACTATGATGGGTTCATAATTTATTCCTTTCTTAGAATAAAAAGAATACAAATTCTTTCAGCTTATAGTTTTTAAAAATATAGATTTAAAGTTTTTATTATAATACACTTTTATTTAGGGACCTTCAGGATGATTGGATCCACAAATAGTTTCCCTGCGTCACTGCAGGACACTATACCTCTATACTGCCCAATTGCACTCAGGCAATTTTTACTTAATCATTTAAAGATAAAGGATTATAATAGAGAAATTATCTGGCCTTGAGATTTTAATGAATCTTTGCGTTTTATTAGACTCTGAACATAAAATATTGGATTTTACAATATTGTTTGTCTGTCCAACCATGTGTCTGTCTGGGTGTTTTGACCCGAAACGGCTCGATAGATTTGGTTCAAGCTTGATATTTATATGTTATGTCTTGGGATATTTTTTTTGAATTATGGGTATTTTACTGATGAGTGACTTTTGAATATTTCTAATTTTTCAAAAATTGATCTAACAATTTTGTTAAAAATGAATATCTAGGGCGTATTAGATCTCCTAGATAACACTGTATATTTGATCTTTGGGGAAAAATTTGCTTAAGAATTGTCTATCGAATTTTTAAAATTAAAAATTAAATAAATATATAACTATTTTGTTTAAAATATATAACTGGAATATGTTTTATCTTATCAATAAAACTGAATTCTTGTTTTTCTGTAAAAAGTTATTTTAAGAGTAGTTTACGAATGACTTATTATTTAAAAACTTCTTAATATATTGGAAATGCTCTTAATGAGGTACACATAGAGAGTGATCCAAAAGTCACGAAACCCAATGAAAAGACTTATATTTGGTGCCATATAATATATACATCTAGTGTTAGCCATGTAAACCAAACAATACACTACAAGGAAATCACAGAATGTGTTGAAAGTGTTATACTCCTTCTCTATAACACAAATTCACTCGTTTAACCATATTTCTAGACACATGATGAATAACTGACTGGGCTATGGTTACAATGCAACTCCCAATGTTGTTTTTCAGTTCATAAAAGGTCCAAGGGTTGCTTGCATACACTGTCGGTTTTAAGTTTCCCCACACAAAAAACAACAGATGGTGTCAGGTCTGGGGAACGAGGTATCCACAAACCCTTAGAAATTAAATTATCACCAAAAACTCAGCCAGTATTTTCATGGTCACAAGTTCTCGGAATCAATCACAGTATCGCAATCTTTCCTCTTTGTCTGGTTCCTTGAGTTCTTGAATTGTGTGCATTTGGTAAGGCACAAGTTTCAACAGCCTCGTACACCTCTGAGTTGTTCTATAGCTCAATCCAGTCTGCTGTGATAATCTTCCGAGGGACTTCCTGGATGACCGTTGTAAGCACTGCCTAACCTCATTCAAATTTTGACCAATCAGATTTGAAGGTCGTCCAGAACTCTTCTTGTCACTCACGCTGCCTATCTCACGAAAACAGTGTACAATTCGCCATATTGTTTATTTATTCGGCTCGTGTGTTTCTGGAAAACTACACACAAACTATTTTTGCCATTTCATGTACGAATTGGTCTTTAAATAATGTTCAAAAATAAATATTTTCTCTGCTCGTGGAAAACTCATCTTACACTTTAAATACTGCAACTCAACTGGCTAAACCTAGTGTATGTCTCAAGGTCACACGGACTGCACAACACCCTGCCAACACCACAGTGTGGCCATACACATAAACTACATGTTCCTTTTCCATGTTTTTCTGCGATAAATATCCTTGGAAAAACCGGGTTGCGTGAATTTTGGATCACTCTGTGTATATCCTAAAATATAGTGGCGATTTTAAACATCCTAGTGTTAAAAAACAATTTCCTAATTATGAATTAAAATTCTTGCGAAAGATTGTATTTAAAAAAACTCTTAAAGGGTTAAGATTTCTAGTGAGAGCGCTATATGTCGTTGCTGCACTCACCATCTCAGTTATCTTAGGTCATAATCATCTTCCTTCCTTTCCTCTTTAGTTTTCCCTTCCATATTTGTTGACTTTATTTTCACGGTATATCCCCAACATCCTGGACTACCTCCTATTACACACACATACAATCACCCCTTACTTCCTTCTAATTTTTTTTCATTTTCACGTTTACGTCTATCCTTATATATATATATGTATATACCCTTACCATTCTGTCTTTCTTCCATATAGAAGCGTTCATACATATCCCTCGACTTTGCAGCAATTAGTATAATGTCTGTGCTAAGCCTCTAGATGTTCCTCTATTACGAGCTTTTAAGTGAATCTACTAAGTAGAGTAGAATTTACCGAACTTACAAATAGTGTAACTTAATGTAACTTAAAGGTTTATATTCGTGCACGAAACTAAAGACACAAATTTTCTTCATGTATACTGTGTTTGACATCCAAAAAAATTCTTGAGCAAAAATATGATTATGCTTAAAAATACAGTCAATTCTGATTATAATGAACCTATTGACAAAAAAAAAATGAGTCGAAACACAATCTCCCTTTTCGAAAGATATTAATTAATCTTTAAAAAAAATTCTATTATGTGCTGTTGTTTACTGTATACTGTTTTAGTTAATATTTTTTCCAGATCCTTCTCTAGAGTTTGTACTTTTTCCACACTTCATGCCACAAACCATACAATAAAAAAACTAAACTGTGTATAAAATTTTAATTTTTTGAGTTTCGTATACTTTCTCGAAGATAGAGATTAGAGAAAACAATATTACTAAATGACCACAGACTGCCATTCACTGTCCTGGAGCTCCTGTCGTATTATTACTAATCAGAAGATTGTCTTCATTTACTTGCCACAGAAGAAGTTATTAAAATATAATCCAAGTCAGTTAATGTTTAAGCTCAACAATACTCCCCTTCCCCCATCCACATTTCGTACTTTCAGTCAAGATTTGTGCTACCTAAACAATAAATCATGTAGAGAATCGGTGTTTTAAATCTTAAACCACCAAAAAGTAATTTTTTTTAAATAATTATGATTTTAGAATGACTTTTATTATTGAAGGTTAAAATTTTTCTGTTGACTAAAACTAAAGTTGAAGGTTCATTATAAACGAATTTTTTTTAACACGCATTGAAATGTATGTGGGTTGGGATCCATGAATTACGTTCACTGTAACCGAATGTTCTCTACAACTGAGTTCACTAAAACCAGAGTTGACAGTAAATACGATATAAATTAAATAGGGTTTGACTTCTTTGAACATTTTTATCTTAGTCAAATTAGTATGTAATAAATAAATTACTGCAGGCTGAATACTTTTATTTTGCATCTGATTACTTATATATAAAGAAATCTAAAAACATCATTTTTATCTTTTTCGTGACAACTATCCATCCGGAGCTTTAATTTTTTTTTTCTAAGATTTGGCAGTAGTGAGGCATGATCGTTTAAAAGTTTTACCAAATACCTTAAACATAAAGCACCTTTACCCAAATTCTTAAAACTAAAGATTCCATTATTTAATTTCAAACAATCCATGT
The DNA here is from genome assembly GCA_902141375.1 of Timema poppense. NCBI lineage: Eukaryota > Metazoa > Arthropoda > Insecta > Phasmatodea > Timematidae > Timema > Timema poppense. The sequence goes on from CABFOV010012791.1 coordinate 7,565, forward strand.
TTTTATTGGCAGATTTAAATAAGGACCAGAATTCATTCTAAACCAANTTTAATTTCAAACAATCCATGTTTTTATTGGCAGATTTAAATAAGGACCAGAATTCATTCTAAACCAAATATAATAAAGGCAAACAATTGATTTTTAATAGAATAGTACAAACATTTTACAAATAAATTAAAAAATATTAAGTAATAATTAATAACCATTGGAGTAAAATTGATATAAAACCACCTCCTACTCTTGACACAAAGTGAGATACAGTGGCGGAGGATTTTGTTTGATTGTTCTTGGTCGTTCAGCCCCATACACAGCCTCACAACGTAGTCACACGCCATAGTGGTAGCAGCTCTCCTCTTGCTCGAACTATTGATGAGCATTGAGGGATATCACAAATGGGCAGTCTACAATTCTCTAACAGGTATTTTATCCCGTTTTATTTATATAGACTCTACCATAAAATATGAGTGACTATCGACATTTTTATGAGGAATAAATTAAACTTTCAAAATAAAATATAGCCTATGCTACTTGCTGATAATGTAGCTTTATATTGATGAAAGAATTTTTAAAATCGGTCCAGTAGTTTTTGAGTTTATATATTACAAAAATAAATCAAATCAATTCTTTCTTCTTTATAATAATAGTGTAGAAAACGCTTACTACGCGTTACATTTATGGCAAGAGTGAGTCTATAGTAGATTTTCATTATATGAGCTGACCGTCTCATGTTTAAAGAATATATATATTCAAGTTTTTAACTGTTATTAGTGGCAGCATTGTATAATAGCACGCCTAGCCATTATGGCTGGGATCAGAACTATTATATGATGCAAACTGAAGAAAAAACAAACATATTATTTTGATTTGATTGTATTTCATTTTCTTATAAGACAATGTGTGATATCTGTGAGTTACCTAAGAGCTACGTAACCACTTAACTGATTGCAACGCAGTTATTTTATTCTGTTAGGTATTTATTCAGCCAGGTTTTAGTATACATGTTACCAAGTACATTTTTCCTATAGGTGAGTAGTAAAAGTAGTTAAAGGTCAGCAAATGTTCGACCTATTTGATTTTTTTTTTTACTTTCACCAAAGGAAAAAACAATATTTACTTAAAATCCAAAGATAAATATTCATTGGAAATATTTCAACTTGAAATCTAAAGAGTAATTACTCCAGAGTCTTAGAACTGTAGTAACTATAAGGTATTCCACATTTATTTGGCTGTGTGTTTTTCCTCAGGCTGTATTTCTCAATAAATTTAGCGTGTATTTACTTACTGAACTATTAATCTCCGTTTAATCAACATTGTCTACAAAAGAAAGTTATAAGGTAGACGATTACTTTTTACTTTCTCACTTCAAAAGAAGGCAGTCTAATCTTGAAAAAACATATATCAATATTATGATGAATCTTTACATTTTATGTTAACCCCAACACAAGATCTGGAATTTACAATTATTATGTCTGACCCCTGTTTGTATATCTGTCTATCTCTGGCCACGGATCCAAAATTTGATTTTAAAAAAAATATCTTTAACGATTTTGTTTAAAGTTGGTATTTAAGGATATGATAGCTAATACTGTTTGTTGATTTTGGTAGAATACATTAACTTAAGGATAGTTAATCTAAGAAAGATTTATGAACATCGCTTTTAATATTTAGTTAAAAGTGATACCTTTATGAGAATTGTTTTTCACGTTGATCCTCCTACTACCAGATTTTTTGTTTGTTTCTTTGAATACCATTGGGATCACTGAAGACCCCATTGCCATTTTTTAAAACATAATTTACTTCACTCGTAAATTTTTATTAAAAGATGATATTCTATTCAAAATCTAGTCTAATTTTTTACTTTGAATATAAAAACTAGCTTAAACTCTTATTTTATAAGTACCAAGGATTTATATAGATTATATCGTGCCTGACTACAAAGAGTGTTTCTTTTTAATAATACGTACACACAACATGAAATTTTACCCCAGATATGCACACCTAATTTTCTTACATTGAATGTTTTTTGTTCAAATAAAAGATGAACACGTAAACTAATACTAATTATGCTTCTTATCTTATATAATCCATTCCATGGCTAACATTGTAATTATATTTCACCTCTGTGAGTTATTGTTGTTGTCTATAATGTAGCGTCCCAGTGCTATTTATTTTACATAAGGAATGTACCCATTTCTATGAGAAATGCCCTTCTGTTATAATTATCTATATTTCATTTCCAAATTAATTCAGGTACATTAAAATAACGAAATAATTTAAGGCATTTCTTTCAAAATATGAAGAATAACTCCATTGGTTAATTCACTGTAATATTTATTTGTTTTGTAGGGTGTTTATCTGATCAAAAACACCTCAAGTGCAAACTCCTGTATTTTTTGTGTTATTGTTTAGTGTGATTAACAAGATGGTATATTTATTTTTCTTAAGAAAACTTACTTAAGTGTAGTTTACTGAAAGTCTCTTTTTGAAAACATTGAAAAAACTATAACACATTATATGAGAAAACTTGTACTATCATTTCGAACCATTTATTTATTGCATTATTAAAATTTGTATGTAGTAGTAAGTATTTTTAGTAATACAATTAATATATTTTATTATTATAGCTTATTTTAATATAGTAGGTAAGTTATCGTGGGATATATTTAAATGTATTTTAATTACTTGGTTAATTACAGTAACTAGGTGTTAGTTCATTATTGCTTGGCTTAGTTTAGTATATATATATAGTTTTATAAACTTTAAATTACTTTAATTTTCTTTAAGATTCCCAATATAAGTTAGACACCTGTTCATGTTACAGAAAAAACTAAATGAACACGTTTAAATTACCGATAAATATCTTTAACAACCAAATGTCCAAGTGCAACATGTAGAAGAAAGGTTCTACACTTAATTGCTGCAGAAATGCTCTATTACTTTTTGGACGAAAGTACGATGTCGCAAAAGACCTAAATTGAAGTTTTATATAAGACTTTGAATATCATCAGAAGTAACAATGTGATCATAGGTTCATCACCACAGTTTGCTCAAAACACTTTCTTCGAAATCTACCTGTCATTTCTAAATAAACTATAACTGAAGAGATCAAAGACTACCTGAAAATATCCAACACATGCCTTGACAATGGGAATATTTCCCTGTCTACTAAAATGTGGTGACAGTATTTTAAACTTATTCACCTATATATTACAGAAACCCAGCAATGGAGTCTTCGCAAAGCACGCAGGCTTCGGAGTTATGCTCTA